>JACBWV010000472.1:2136643-2239143 GCA_013435795.1 Chlamydomonas sp. ICE-L | reverse complement strand
AAACCCTAAAACCCTAAACCCTAAACCCTAAACCCTAAACCCTAAACCCTAAACCATAAACCATAAACCCTAAACCATAAACCCTAAACCCTAAACCCTAAACCCTAAACCCTAAACCCTAAACCCTGGCACCTGGGGACCCCTTAAGTTGTATAGTTTCTTGTATTGCGCTCATGCATTGTCTACCAATCCCTTCCAATGAGATTGTTTCCTAATTCAGCTACATAGAACCATCAAGACACACTACACACATGAATCCCAAACGCTATTGACCCAAGTCCTTTCCCATGTGTTTTGACTCTTGCAGATGTGAACGAATGCAAGGCCGCCACCCCTCCATGCAGTGCTCATGCAACGTGAATCAACAGTGTTGGCAACTTCAGTTGCACTTGCAACGTCGGCTATGTTGGCAATGGATTTACTTGCACTGGTGTGTTTGCGGGAACAACCTAGTACTGGTACCCATGGCTGCCTTTTTGACATGGCTGCCAAAATCAACAAGTCGCCAACTTCATGCTGCAGGCTTTTAATAAGCACCTGCCCCTCCCTATGCCTGCTGTCTGACCATGCTGCACTGACGAGGGATGTTATCTAACACCTAAAATTGACAAAACATACTCACACATAACTAGCAGTGCCTATACAAACACACACTACCCTACCCCCTTGACTTACACTGCCCCCCCCCCCCCCCCCCCCCCCAATATACTGCACAGCCCAAACTACCACACATGCTCCACCAACACACATACTCTACACACACACACACACCATCCACCCTCTCACCCGATCCACCTACCTACCCACTCAACCGACCCTCCCACATTCTCCCACAACCCACCAGATCCACCTAGCCACACACTTATGGCTCTAGGAACAAGTTCTTTGTTTGATGACCCTTGCATCAACTCTAGATTATTTTTAATTCTCCATAACCTCCTGCTTGCCTCACTGCTGCTGCTCTTGGATAGCTTACGGCTGCTGTGTTTTTGCCCCCCCACCCCCCCACCCACCCTACCCCCCCCCCCCCCAAACACACACACACACACAAGCATGGTGATGTTTCAGTGGTGAGTGTTGCAGGGATGCCTGATGTCCTTGCTATTATTTATGACTTGGTCTAATTACATTTTTTTGCCTTGCAGATTGTGGTCTCGGCCTTGCTGGTGGTAGCTGGCAACTGGTGCGCCACGTCCCTGGTGGTGACACATGGCATCCTAAGAATGATAACCTAGCAGGCACAGCGATCTACGGCCCTCAACCCGGGACAGCTCAGGATGTGAAGTCCTGGTCCATTGCATTTAACTCCATTCCATTTACCCATTTCTTGTTTGCCTTTGGCGACTGTACCAAGTGGCTGGTTGCGAGCAAGGAGGCTGTTGGAGGAGTGTACGGAGGTTGATAAGACCTTGACTCCCCCCGTTGATGTGCTAACAGCCTCTAACAATGCCACGGCTCACACAGTAAAGTGGCTAAACCGACAGGGCTCAGCCAGGGACCCTTTGATCAGCCTCACAGACTTTACTGATGGTTACCAAGTCATGTACGGAGAGAACGGCAATGTTCGTGCGTGCGGTAAGGGGTGTATCCCTGCCGGGGGCGCAAATGTGTACATCCGGACTGCCCTCCCAGGTAGGACTTTTTTTTAGGTGTCAATGTTTGAGCGGTCGGTGGGCGTGCCTGCTGTTTGTGCACATTAGACAGTGCACAAGCAAGTACACAATACAAACAGGAACTAATAATCATAAACTTGCCGACCCCCGCTCCTACCCCTCCCCACCCCCCGAGCCCTCTCCCCCTACACACCACTCACTCTGTAACTGCCAGGTTGACTTGGAGGAAGATGTGAAACGCATAAAAATCCACTTGATATGTGTCTTGCCAAATATTCAATTATGGTTTGGGAACCCCTGAGCGGGAGTGAGCAAAATAAATGTGTATGGAGCGGGCAGGGGGCAGCACAGTTAGCCAGGCATGTGTGGTGCCAAGTAGGTGTCTTGCCCTACCCTTGTCTACGCAGCAGGTGGCCATTCCTTCGTGCCCTTTGATTCCAGCACCAGGGATATTTCTGACCACGATACATCGAGCACACGCGATCATTAATGTTCAATCCCGTTTGGGTCCATCGCGCCCAAGGTGTGGGTTATGTTTCCTGATCTCAGAACTCATGGTGGAGCACCGCATGTTACTACCTTCCCAAATGTTACACCTGGGCATCGGGTTGCCACAATTGTTAATGTTTCCAGATTGCAAGTGCTTGGCTTGGGCATTGAGCGCCACGATTTTTAATGTTTCGATAGAACTAAGGCATCACGCGCTTGTCACCAGCAAGTTGGTGAGGCGGCACCTAGGCATAAGCCACGTGGCCACTGGGCCGGTGATACCACAACGGACGCAGGTATGCAAATCGCAATAAGTAATTTCCTTCTTATTTATTCTCCAGCCGAATTATAAGCCCCTTGATCTGGGGCTCTCATGCTTCCTTTACTGTGGTCTTTGCCTCGTGTTAGCCCTGCCTTGCATGCTTGCTTCTTTTGCTGGCGAAATAGCCTTCGGCGTCTGAGCAACCACCAGCCCAATTGAAACCACCAGTCCAATTGACTCAGTTTTATCTAGTATAGCAGTCTGCACCGCTGCCTGGTTTATCTGGTTTGTCCTTTGGTTGCAGAATCCTTAATTTGCCACTTGGGGTGAATAGGAAAGGAAACTTTCTTTACCCAAAACAATCCAAGCCCTAGATCTGAACATTCTGTTGCAGTAGTTGTTGAGTTGGCCTATATGAAAGGGGAAAGAAGCTGCCCGTTTTTTTAAAGTTTCCACCTTCCCAAATTTTACACCTGGGCATTGGATGCCACGATTTATAATGTTTCCACCTTCCCAAATAATACACCTGGGCATCGGGCGCCACAATTTTTGATGTTTCTGCTCAAATCCATAGGAATGTCCCTGTCCAGCACTTGTAATTGTAGTAGTAGTAGGTAGTGGTTGTGACATTACCCACCCTACAACTGCCTATTGTTCCCATCACACAAGCACTGGCCTTGTGCCTGCCAACCTATCCGACTAGGTTGTCAAAATGCATGGCCTCCGTGTTTGCTAAAAGTCATATTCCTAAATATGTAGGTCACATTAGGCCAGGATTCGCTCTTACTATATATGTAGACTTGGTATCATTGCTAACCAAATGATGCAATTATAAAGTCGATATTGCTGACCTTTGTAGTGCTAAGTGGGTGTACATTGGTGGACTGAGGGGCAAGTGGAAAGTAAAGCACCCCACCCCACTACTTGTCCCCATGCTTGTGTAGTCTACCCTCCACTGCTTCCCTCCCCCCTCTTTTGTAGCCTACCCTCCACTGCATCCCTCCCCCCTCTTTTGTAGCCTACCCTCCACTGCTTGCCTCCCCCCCGCTTATGGAGCTGACCCTTCACTGCTTGCCCCCCCGGCTTATGTAGCCTACCCTCCACTGCTTGTCCCCCCGGCTTATGTAGCGTACCCTCCACTGCTTGTCCCCCCGGCTAATGTAGTGTACCCTCCACTGCTTGTCCCCCCGGCGTATGTAGCGTAACCTCAACTGCTTGCCTTCCACCCAGCTTATGAAGCGTACCCTCCACTGCTTGCCCCCCCGGCTTATGTAGCGTACCCTCAACTGCTTGTCCCCCCGGCTTATGTAGCATACCCTCCACTGCTTGTCCCCCCGGCTTATGCAGTGCACCCTCCACTGCTTGTCCCCCCGGCTTATGAAGTGTACCCTCCACTGGTTGTGCCCAGCTTGCTCATGCATGATGATGATTATGATGATCATGATCATGCATGGCCTTCCATGCAAAAGAAATCCCCACCCCCATCTACCCACCCACCCTCCCACCAACCAAAACACAAAGTGACCATCACTACCTCAACCTCTACCCCCACCCAAAACCAGCCACAAGTTCACATCATGGTCTGACCCACTTCCACTTTTCCTTCTACTATGTCAGTTGCCTGCGTTCTCTCTGGCTGGTCTGTCTGCGACGAACCCTGTGGTGGAGGCACCCAAACACGCAGCATCACCACACCAGCTGCCAATGGTGGTGCAATCTGTGATGCAACCAGCCAGCCATGCAACACTGAGGCATGCCCAGGTAAGGAAGGGTGTGTAGCATGCAAATAGGGCACCCTTGATGTGTGCCGTACCCAAGATACAATTTCGCTTAGGCAACCCTGGGAAAATAAGGCAGGGAGCGGTCAGTGGCCGGCCGTCTCATGGGGGGGGGTCCTATTTTCATTGTAAAAGCCCTAAATGTGTGACTTTGCTTTTAGTGCTGCTGCCAACTGCCTAGTCATCAGCGTACAAGACCATGGATACTATATAATACACCTGGACAAACCTACCCCCATAAGAAAAAAACTAACTTGGATGCACCACAAGTGGATGCACCACTCTCTCCACAGACCCACCCACCACATGCTACATAGTCATCATTCCTTTTGGAATTGCGTGCAACTTGACTTGACACTCAGCCTTGCCTTAGGCCCTCAAGGCCTGACTGATCTGTAAAGGGCAAATGTATGAATGACCCATTGCCCATAATGCCAACACTTCAGCTAAGGGCCAAATTTACAAATGGATTCAAGATCGTTGTTTTAAGGGGTCGAGATGTTCGTGTTGCAGCTGGCGGGGTCTGTCCTATTATTGCGACCCGCTTGATACTCCCATTGATAATCAAAGGGGGATCATTTTTCTACCATCGGCCCGTACAACAAGAGAAGACTTTATATTCCTAAGGAGTTCCATTATGCTTAATAAACCCGGCATGTGTCTATCTAAACTAGCTTTTGCTTGGGAAGACGAAAATACTTAATGTTGAGTAGGGGGCGTCATTTTTACATTCCCAATAATGCTCAAGTACAGAGACAGTGTCGGCGGGGATTGGGTGAGCATAAATAAACTCGCCGGCAATGGAGACACACGTGCTTATCTGTGTAGGGTAGGCTACATAAGCAGGGGTCCGTGAAGAATTTCAGTGGACAGGGGGAAGATAAGGCGTGCGTACTGCTTACATCCAGACGTATTTAAGCCCAAGTCAGCCAAAGTCATAAAAAGTTCGGGCTGTGCAGTTAAATTAAGCTCAACTGGAAGCGCATCAATGAGTATTTTATCAACCCGTGTTACGCGGTCAAGGCTTTTGCTGTCAAAGCCCAACCGGCACTGTCCTATCGCCAAGTTGGAATAGGACCTTTATTGTCCCTACTCCAATCAGAGCATGAGTGCACATTAAGTTCAGGCCAGTTGTTAGGCATGTCCCGGGTGTTGCACCGTCTCAGGGTAATCGTAGCTAGTAATGATGGAGCCAGTCAGAAGTGGACTAGGCCGATGGGAGATGGTTTGACAACATGGCCAGCAGCAGCAGTCAACTGTGCTGTTTCCGAATGGGGGTCATGTACTAAGCCCTGCGGTGGAGGTACCCAGACCCGCACCATCACCGCCAATAAGAGCACCAGCACATGTCCAGCTCTGAGCCAGGAATGCAACACCCTAGCATGCATTGGTAAGTGTATTATGTTAAGCCATTATAATTGTGCATCACTCTATCTTACTCTCTCACTCTTTAGATGCGTGAGCGCTCACACACATGCACATGCAGGCACATGTATAATGACTTGTATGCACACACAGTATGGAGCCATGTGCCCCCCCCCCCCCCCCCCCCCCCCACACACACACACACACACACACAGACACACACACACACACACACACACGCACACACACACACATGCACATGCACATGCACACAAGTACTCACCTACACGCTAGCAGACACACACATACACATGTGCGGGGTATGGCTCCCACCTATCACGCAATGAGTACCTGCCCACCCAACCAACCAACCAACCATCTGCTCACCCACCCACCCACTCACGGCTCGTTTTTCAGTGGATGGGATTGGTAGAATAGCTGTATGTGGATGATGACCAGGGTATACAACTGATAGGAATGTGTGTAGGGAGTTATAGTACCACCCAATTTGTATACTACGAAACCATTCCAGAATTGCATAAATTGTCTGAATAATTTCACTTGTATCATCATGTTCAATCTAAATGTTCACTTAACTCGGACTTAACTATTCAATTGTATTATAATTAGGGAACGACAACATGATATCATATGATGACGGTAGTCTGTCTAGGCTAAAGGTGCCATTTATATACAATATCATATGATGCAGTTTGTATGATATCATATGATATCATACTCGCCTTTGGTCAACATCACATGATATGCCGGTCCTTAATTATAATGTGAAAAATAAATTTCTCTCCCGTGTATGGAAAGCACATATAGCAAGAACCATAGCAACAGCAATTCCACACAACACACTCTATTTGGTGCTGATCCTAAGCTCTCTATAGTTGCTTGATGTTCCTTTTTCGCATCTTTTTATTGTGGCCTTCAACAGCTTCTTGCTATGAACAAGCGAGGCAGATATAATATGGAGGGGTGAACATGAGGGATAATTTCTTGGCTATTATGTGGCTGTCCACTTGTCATCAACCGCCCACTCAACCACTATACCGCTCACTCTACTACTCAATCCACCACAAAATTGCAGACAGCCCAATCTATGGGTATAGTGGCATCGCAACCTTTATGTAAACTGGCTGTTTTGAGGATGATGGTTCACAGTTTTTGATTGGCACTGGATATAAAGATGTGGAGGCTTGTGCAAGTGATGCTATATCTGCAGTATCAGACGTGTTTGCCATGCAGTTTCCACAAGGAACAAGTACACCAGGGGCGGCGTCATGTATCTTCTTTGAGAGATTCCCTGTTGGAACTGGAATATACCTTCAAATACAGGATTCAGAGTGCCAGGTGGAATCATGGAGCAAACCTCTTGGAAGCTGGTACATCAATGCTGTGTACACCCTGCAATGTGAGTGAGGCAAGGCTCCTACATGTACATACAAATATGGATCACATGTAAGGATCACATGTATGGATCTCATGTATGACAATTGTGTGTTCTTTTTTCCTCGGTAACAACCCAGAACACCCAACCCAGAACACCCCACTTAAACACCCACACAACCAGCTTCTCAACTATGCATTCAACCAAGCACTAAACAACTCACTCGACCACGCACTCAACCTAGCAATCAAGCAGCTTTTAGGCTCTGGCTCACCCCGATTGTTACCACCGACTATCGTTGCATAGCAAATTGAACCGAACACGTGAAGCAAAGACACGTCTGGTATCACACCAAAAAACAGCCCATGGGGGGTCTTCCTGACGTATGTGGGGAGCCTTTTCCTAAGATAGGCAGCACAGAGAAAGACATAGGGCCAGAAAGACTTAGTAAGCTTCGATACTATCAAGAGGACTCGAGCCATAGCACCAACTACCTCGTCATACCATTCTGCCTTCAGTTCTGTTGAGGAGTGTGCGTCATACTCAGCTCATGAACTGTTCCTCGTCACGTAACCATTCCTCAAACCATCCCACCAGAAATTATTTCGCCTGGCCCGATCGCTATGTGTGGAAGACCATCCCAAGCAGCATAGTCTGCCACATCACGATAGTAACCTTAATCATAAAAGGAGCCTCTCTCTTCTTGACTATAGGGATCACTACTCCCCACCCAGAGAAGTCATCTACTATCATTAGCAAAAATAGTAGGGTGTAGTAGTAGGGCTCGTTATTCGTTTTTTACTTCTTGTGGAGTCTGTGACCGTGAGGTGTTTAAGGGTGGCCTGTAGGGGTGTAGGTTTGGGCTGTGTAGTTTTAGCATACATTTGGGACGTGATAATGTTGCTTGTGCCAAGGGGTGGGTCCTGGTTTACTAGTTGGCCGTGAGTTGAATTCTCTGATACTTTTTAAGATGACCAAACTACACCAGGGTACTACATTTGGTCATTTCGTGTTCCTTCAAAAATGCAACTGCCATTTTTGTTGCTTCACAAACGCAACTGCCTTGAAAAATTTGCACGCGCGGAACTGCTTGTATTAGATTAGCTGTAGCTATTAGATAAGCTTTAGCAATTCGATTAGCTTTAGTTATTAGATGAGCTATAGCTAGTCTATAAGCTTTGGGTTCCTCGCCTATCTTTTCTCCCCCCCCCCTTTCCGTATCTAGGGTATACTATTGTCCCTCCTGTGAAGTAAGTGCCATGCGGTTCAAGTGCCATGAGTAATAAGAGAAGCGGAGAGAAGTGAGTATTAGAAGACGCTGGCAATGTCCAAAATCTTTGGACCGGCAGGAGCGAAGCTATGAAATTATGCAAGCTAGGTGTAGACGCAGTTGGAGCCTCCCACCGCAGCTTGCATCTCCCATCTCCCATTAAATGTGGTCTGCCCATTCTGAATGAGGCTAATAAGAAAGCCTCTCCGATATCGATAAAGAAGTATCAGTGGGGTTGCACAGGTAGAAACGATAGTGCGCATGGTTGTTAAAAAAAATGTTCTGAGGTTTTGCGAGCATCTCTCCACTCACTCCATACTTCTCAAGCGCCTGTGCCTAGAGCTAGCATGCGCCATGCGGCAGCTATGATTCCATAGAAAGAACAAGGCTGCGAACGAGGCTCCAGCACCTCCGCCAGTAAACGAGGCTTGGGCAGCAGAATTGTCGAAGAAAGAAAAAAAAGCTGTTTGCATGATTGTGCATAAAATTATGAAGTTCTGGGGCTTTGCTTTACTTGCTAATTGCTAATACTCACGATGGGGTGCAATAATTCTTATCGCTACACCAGCGCCTTCTGGAAGTTACACGACTCTCCAAGGTCCGAGCGCAATGGGATCTGGAACTGGCCTCCGATCCATCCTGTTACATCAACAACTCGCAACTCAACAACTAGCAACTCGCATCTCAACAACTCAGCAACTCACAACTCAAGTAAACTCAACAACTCACAAATCACAACCCAACACCTCGTAACTCGCACCTCAACAACTCGCAACTCAACAAACAAAATAATGCCAACAGCCAGCTGATCGGGGTGGTCATACTTTTTTTCCTGTGGCTTTTGGTTAATGGTTGTGGTTATGTTTTCATACTATTGTGTATCTGAAGTTTGTATTCTGTTGCATGCAGAAAAATTGTGAGGATTCTGCCTTCAGAGAGCGGACGTGCCCCTTGTTTGATGGAGACTTCATGAAGGCTGTTGTGTTGTATGCGGTGAATAATCACTTCCAAGTGTTCATCCCTAACCACTTCTAACCAGAATGTTATCTGTATGCGAACTTCATGATATGGCATATGCTGAAGCTCAGCGTGTGTTTTCGTTCGGGTCGTCTTTTTACCGACCATGTGCTTGTTCCCAGAGAGAGGGATGCCACGGGACGGCCCAGACCCAGACCCACGTGGCATCCCTCTCTCTGCTTGTTCCCAAGCAAGTGGCGTCTCACTCATCCTGGAAGAAGTTGGCCTTTGGCCCTGCTATGTTTGGAATTGTGCCTGGCCATTTCTTTGGTGGAGTTCCTTGTGGGGTCCATGATGTAGTCCCTTGTGCAGACCTGAGTATAGTCCCTGCTAGAGACCTGCGTGGACTTAGTGGTGGAGTTGCTGGTGGTGTATTTGGGTGTGTCACTGGTGGTTGCCCTTCTTTAGGGGGTGGTACACCTGATGGCAGTCTTTTGGGACCTGCACTTCCCCCTACGACTCCTAGAATTATACAGCCTGTTAGCGTTCCTCGTGGGTCTGATCAGCCTGTCAGCGGCCAGCTGGTTTTTCTGTCAGCCGTTACTGGTGTTAAGAGGGCTGATTCTTCTTTTGGTGACTGCAGTGGAGTTGTTCCGGTTGTGCTCTCTGCCCCACGTCTGCTTGCTTTGGTGAATGACTGTTTGTTGTTTGAGCCTGCAACATGTCAGCCGTCACTTTTGGAGCGTACGTGTAAGGCCTTGGCGTCTTCCACCCCTGCCCATGGCCGTCCTACTAAGCACAGTGATTTAGGTCATGCACGCGGTGGTGGTGCTACTGGTTCTGGTTTGCCATCTTTTATAGAGGAAGCAGGGACTGCAGATTATAATATGTTAGACTCGTTTACACAAGATGAAGATTGCAGCAAGCTCGGAAGCTAGATCTATAAAGGAGATGGCAGCAGTACAACTAGTACTGTGACAGTAGTGCACGCAGCCACAGGTGGCTTCACCACTGTGCTGCAAGCGGTACAGAACCCGGCAGGGACTAATAAGTCCCTGCCGGAGCGCCACTCTAGGTACGACTAATAAGTCGTACTACAACATCCCCCCCAATCCCTGTTATTCTTGTAGACAAGAATTCCGGGGATTCACTTCATATATTTAGTTGAGGAGCAAAGCATAAAATAACCCAATTGTTAAACAATTAGGGAACTGCTCCCCATCTGTCAGAGAGATCCATTATCTGAGAGATATACTTCCAATATCAAGACAGGGGAACCAGGTTCTATATAGTTCACTTTCTAAAGGGAGGAGACAAGTAACCATTTTATCCAATCAAATCAAATCCAATATATATTTAAACCAATCTAATCCAGTCCAAAGTTCATTACTAAAGTTAACTTAGGGTAGACTGCCCAGGATCAACTCATTAATCCAGAAGGATAATAACACGAGGCACTTCCAATATCATCCCAGTAAAATATAAACAAATCACCTATGCCATCTATGCTATATATGGCATGGGGTAGGAAATCCGGTAGTACCCATCTGACTGCAGTTTCCTGGTGATCTGGGCCAGGAGCCTGTCAAAATCTCTATGGGTTCCCCCTGGGGGAAGGGTGGGTGGAAACATTTCTAGAAGCCAATAGTCCTGATGGGTCCAAGGTATGACAATGTCATCCAGGTAAATCAGGAAGGGGTCAGCTTTGTCAATGGTGTGAGATTGCAGGAGAACATGAGGCAGTCGGCAGATAGCTAATGCATATGCATCCACCATAGCAGTCTGTACACAGATTGCCCGTTGCACAGAGCTCTTGAGATTGGGCTCAGTGGTGGGGTATTTCCAGATGAGCTCTGCAAGTTCTGAGATGTGTTTGATGAGGGTTGCTACTACTGTGCCAGGATGATAAGGCACATCAGGCAAGGCAGCTGGGTGACTGGAAGCTACGAGGTCATCATACACTGCATATAAGGTGCCTATGAGAGAGAGAGGGGAGGTTTGGTCTAGCTAGGTATGTGAGGACCGGTGCACAGGTGTAATCTGTGATGTGGTCAACCATGGCAGTGAGAGCAGGGCAAAGATAACACCCTACAGGATCCCCTGCTGTGTCAATGTAAGTCACTCTCGGCCCACTGGAGTTATTGGAATCTTCCTCATCCTCATCATCAGTATCAGTATCAGGGGGTGAGTGAGGAGGCACAAAGTCAATGACTCCTAGGGCATGCATAGTGGTAGGCTGGGGTGGTGCCGGGGAAGGGGCTTTTTCAGGAGTAGGAGCATTGTCTCTTGCAGGCTGGGAGCTTGTTCCAGGCTGGGGGCTTGCAGCAGTAGTGGGTGGGTGCTCCAGTCCGCCAGGGTTCTGACCAGGGTTCACACTAGGTTTTGCCACATACCTGATGTTGTGTACAGCAACCATAGAGATTTTGAGCATGGGAAGGGTGAGCGCACCATTATCATCACTGCCACTTTCCTCTTCATCCACTTGGATAGCTCCCCACCTGGTGTTGGCAGCTCCTCCTGCGTTCACATGTTGATGTGAATCCAAATTGGCCTGCCACAGTGGGTGGGGTTGGAGGGTGTTTAAGGACATCCTGCCTGACGGCATATCCAGCTTCTTGGTAGCAGTCAGACCAGTCAAGGTATATAGGTTCCTTGGTTGTGTCTTGGTCATCTTGAGGAGGTGTTGGTGAGATAGTGGCAACATTCTCTGTCTCACTACAAGGTTGAGTAACCATCATGGCATAGGCATGCAGTACCTGATCCTGTGGGGGGCTTCTTGATCACCTTCTCCAAAGCGTGCACTCCATATGGCTGCTCCAGCTGGGTTCAGCAGTTGAATCAGTTCCTCATGATTGAGGTATGCATCATCCCCTGGCTGGTCGTTGTCTGGATGATCTTCTGCCTGGGTCCTGTAGACTGGGGTGACATAAAAGCGTTTGCGCACTCTCCTGCACTTCAAGGTAGTCCTGACTCCCTCCCCGTGGTCTTGATCTGGAATCTGAAAGACCACTTGATCAGTAGAGAAGATAGTCTCCCAGTCATGACTGATGTCCATTTATAGCTGCTGGGATGCTTAGGATGTTGTGAAGTACTCCCGCTGGGGCAAGGAGGACGTTGTTAAGGGTTATCACAGATCCGTCTTCTCCCTTGATGTTGGCCTTGCCCATCTGGTGGCATGTGATGGTAATATCATTGTAGGCCACATAGAAGTTCACAGGGAATTTCAGGTTGGTGAGGTGTGACAGGTGAGGTGTGACAGGGCACTAGTGACGTGGGTAGTTGAGCCGGTGTCAATCACCAGGTAATCTTTGAGGAAGGCCCTGAACTCTGGTGAAGGAGTGATCACTGTCCATGTTTCATCAGAGATAGTGTGGGCAGGTGCATCATCATCTGTTGTGCTGGCACTGGAGAGGACAGGAGCTTCAGAGGTAGGGTCACCAGGGAGTGAAGGAGGTTGGAGTGAAGTTGAGGCAATGATAGGAGGGTCACAAGCAAGGTGAATGGGGAAGAGGAGGCGGTTGAGGCTGGAGAGTCATTTCCAGGGCCATGGATGACAAACTGGACAGGGGCAGGAGAGAAGTCCCAGTCCTTGCAGTCCTGGTTGGCAGCTTCATAGTCCACCTCTCGCGGAAGAGGAGCAAACTTGCCAGGATTGTCGTAGATCTCCCCTAGGGTGGGATCACGGGGAGGAGGGGGAGAAGGAGGAGTAGAGGGAGGAGTAGGAGGAGCAGGGAAAGGAGGAGGAGGAGTGGGGGGATCAGGAGGTGCAGGTGAAGGAAAGCCAACTGTTGGGGTTGGAGCGTCCATGCTCACGTCATCTGCAAAGGTACCAGTGTGGGAGGCAATGGCAGTAGGCATAGGTCGAGCGGGTTCGTACACAAGGTTCACTGACATCCTTAGACCAGATCCCACATGGATCCGACCCAACGATGTTTGGTACGGGATAGCCTGCCCCCCAAACTGAGTTCTGAGATCTCGTAGAGCTTATGCTGCAACACTGGTATTCGCTAGGAGGCTCTTAGCTATTGAAGGGATCAGTGAGTCAACAATGTGGGCCAGAGCTATGAAGTTGCTATAGACACAGATTCTCATTGGGTTACATGCATCATAGGCATTTTCCTTGTATGGGTAGTTGAGCCCATTGTTGGGTTCATGGTCAGGTGGTAGATATAATATCGCATCTGTTCCGATATACTTGCATCGAGGTACATCGGTGATGTGCTGACATAGTTGAGAGTACCACTCACCGAAATCTCTCCCTCCAGCATACTGAAGGGGCTGTTAGGGCGATCCATTGTGATTGGCCTCGGAAGGTTGCGGTGTTTCTGTGTGGTTGAGTTTGAGTGTCATGATAGTGTTTGGATTGAGAGTCAAGACCCTCCTATTTTATCGACAATTAATAAGCAAATGAGCAATATTCGATAGAATATATATGAGCTGCAATGTGCTGAGTGAGTTCGGCAACGGGTGTTAGAGTTGGGGTCAGGATACAAGGTTCGGAGGTCGGAGAGGTTGTGGGTTAGGTAACTTCAAGGCGAGCGGACTCCATACGTAAGCGGTGTGCATACCAGGCAGCACGCGTAGCGCAATTATGTGGAGTCGGTAACTGGGGTCACTTGACCTACTTTGGCAGCCAAATCCTAGACGCCCAATGTTGATTAGCACTGGCGTGATGAGATGGGTGCTACAAGTCCTTCCCACAGAGGGATCCTGTATTGACGCTTGGTGTTCCTGCTACGACGGGAAGGACTTCAAGGAGCAATGTCATTCTCGAAGTCTTTCGCCGAGGTCAACGGAAACGATGGCGCTCGAGCTCAAAGGTAACTGTATCACCTCCTGTGAAGTTTCAGCGCGTCAGATCTTATAGTTAGCATAGAAAGGCAACCATAACATTTTGTAGAGGAAGCAGGGACTGCAGACTCTAATCAGTTAGACTCGTTTTTTACAAGAGGAAGATTGATATATAAAGGAGATGGCAGCAGTACAACTAGTCCTGGGACAGTAGAGCACGCAGCCACAGGTGGCTTCGCCACTGTGCTGCAAGCGGTATAGAGCCCGGCAGGGACTAATACCGAAGTGCACTTTGCCCCTCTAGGTACGAACTATAAATTGTACTAAAACACCATCTGCTGCGGATCTGCTGAGTTCTATTTTCTTCATTCCAAAGACAGCGAGCAGCCAAATTGCTGTGTGACCAAGTTCAAGTTATGTCATGTTTTTAATTTGTTTTTGCTCGTGTACTGTTCTGCTTTGGTGTCTTCACTCAGCCTCCTCAGAACCCGACCACAAGCTGTTACTTTTCTTTGGCTTGGCTACAATTTTGTAATTTCAGTCCGTCTGGACCCTACGACATGTCACTTGTCATCCTTTTTTGTTTTCCTCTCCTGGTCCTGGTGCCAATGCCATCCGAATATCCGATGCCCAAGCAAATAGTTTGCGACGCCGAATCATGAAGAATCATGCATGCCGATGATTTAGCCAAGCCATTGGTCGCTCCTAACCATTAAGGATCGTACTCGCTCGATGCTCCAGCCAACGTTTCAGAATCCGAAAACATGAAATAGACCTGGGGAATGTCAGCATGAATTGCGGTGCTCTCACGCGTTTTATGACTTGGTGACTACTTCTGTACTTCCTTAGAACTATCGGCTCTGCCCGTACTGTGCCAGCTTCCCGTAGTGACAGCTTCCCGTAGATTGTGTCATCCTTGAGTGACTCAGTGACAGCATCCTGTTAGCTGCGTCACCGGTCTCGCCTGTACCCTTTTAGGTTCTTGGCTGTCGCCCCCTTTCACCACTGGTGCCCCTTGATGGGTCTCCTGTGCTTGTAATGCTATTCTCGTCTCCGTGTATAGATTGGCGCGTCTGTTCCGCTGCAACATCTCTGTCCACTCTTCGGAGTGTATTCTAGCTGATAGGTCATACGGTCCTTCATCTCTACCACTGCTATTCAATGCAACTTCCGCGAGGGCCTGCTGCCGGCTTTGAAAAGCTCACTGAACTAAATGGGCTTTCTTGGTCGCGCGGCATGCGCAGCGTCATTATTAGCAATGGCTGCGACCTTATCCTCCTTCCGGAGTTTAGGGTTCCTACTGATTGGCTTGATGATTGCATGCCAGCGGCCTCTGCTGCCGGAGAGGAGTCTCCTTCCGCCATCGTGGAAGCCACCCCCCCCCCCCCAGTTATACCTCCGACTCCTTCTCCTTCTGTCCAACGCCTCTCTGCTGAGGTTGAGGACGTTCTAATGAATCTTTGCTGTGTCCAGACACAGTCCATCAAGTATTCTTCGGGTCGTGTGCCGCCGAATGCCCAGTTCTGGGGTGGCTGCCAGTCTGACGATCACCTGACTGAAGATGAGCAGGACTTCCAGGACTACTGTGACGCCAACCGTTCAAACTCTGATGATTTGAAGAGTGCTAAGAGTGGCGACTTCGGTGGAGCGACTCTGACCACTGCTACTCGAGTCTTTGAGACTTCTCCTGTTTTGCCAGTGTATGAGCCTGCTCTTCCGTTGGCGCCTCTGCCTACACCTGCACCTACGCCAGCGCCTCTGCATGCACCTCTGCTTGTGCCACTTCCACCGGTCAACCCGGAGGTGGCCAAGCCGTCTTTGCTGCAACGCTCTGCGTCCTTCACCACCACCAACCCTCTGGAGCGAGGTCTTTCTGGCTACAACACTCGTGCTCGAGAAGCTGCTGCTACGGCTTCCCGCACATCTGCTGCTGGCACTTTGCAAGAGCCCCCTCCGCCACCGCCTGTGGATCTGCCTCCTCCTTCGATCCCACCCCCTCCAGTCTTGACTTCGCGGTCTCGCGATTCTTGGGAGCATCTGCTCTCTGGTGGACCTCCTCCTAGTTTACAGCTGCGAGACTTCCGTCTTGTTTGCCGAGCTCAATCCGAGCTTGGATCTCTGGATGGCATCTTGTACGGTAGGCTGGATTATCATGCCACTCAGGCCAATGTTGATCTCAAGGGTCGTGTTCGGCGTGTGATGGCATTCACTGAGCTAGGTCTCAAGTGCCGGTCTTTTCTAGGGCCTGTTCCGGAGGGGCTTAGATATCCTCCTGCTCATGGGGTTACATTTGGTGGTGTGAGGCGTAGGGATGCTGATCTGAAGGGTTACCAGTGGTTGCAGGTTCCCCGTCCTCTCTGTCCTGTAGAGCCTGATTTCGAGCTGGTAGTGAGTTTTGCGCGGTCCCTGCCTGATGTTAGGAACATAGATGACCAGCGCGCGTATGACGCTGGTCTTGCGGCTGAGTATTTTCTAGCTGTTCGTAAGTCTTTGGCACCTCTCACCCCTGCTCCTGCTGCTGGAACTTCGGCCTCTCTCGGTGAGTCCCGTGTAGATCCTGCACTGTTGGGTTTTAGTGCCCTGCCTCTGGACCGTCAGGAGTTCGTGTGTCTCACCATGATGCTTGCTAGCATGAGGGACGCGATGGTCAAAGTTTATCAGGACTCTTCAGCGATTACAATGGTCTAGTGGTAGACCAGATTGCTAAGGAACGAAGAGTCGGGGGTTCGACTCCCCCTTCGGTCGCTCTTGGCGTTGCCACCAAGTTTTAGGCCGCGATGGTAGCTTGTCCAGTTGAGGTAGGAGACCGCTCCCTACCCGCATACGACGGGCTCCCTTAACACCACGCCCCACCAGGCGTTATCATTACCTTTTTTTATCAGGACTTCGCCACTCCTCGGGATATCTTGATCGATATCCGGAGAAAGCAGTCTGATGCCCTTGCCGCTCGTGTCCCTCTCATGCTCATCGAGCTTCAAGGTGCATCCATGAGCCACTCTGAGCGTGTGGATGATTTATTTTGCAAGGTCCGCAGTTTGTGCACTGACCTCCGCAGTGCTGGGTATCCACAGACTCAGCGTCATGCCATGAACACTATCGTTCAGGGTATTACTCACACTCGCTTCGACTCTCTGCGGCTCAAATTTGGTACGTTGCTGTACAAGAACCTGCCTGTTGATTACTGGACCTGTCTTGCAGAGTATAGGTCGTTAGAAGTCTTGAATGTGTCGCTCCCCAAGTCGGACTCCAGGCATCCTGGTTGGTCCCGCGACCCTCCCCATGTCCCTGCCAATGCTGCTTTCCAGCGTGGCCGGGGGCCTGGTGCTCTGGGTTCCGGGGCTGTCAAGAGACGCCTGGATTGCGCTTGGGGACCTTGTCCACACAAAACGAGCCACTCGGAGGAACACTGCTGGACGAAGCATCCGCACCTGCGAAAGACCAAGGCTGGTGCACCGGGCAGTGTACCCGTGCCCATTGCCTTGGCCCTTCCAGGTTCGCTGACTCGTAAGCAGATGTCCTCCTTGCAGGCTCAGATTGAAGGGTTTGCCATGTCCAGGGACTAGGAGGTACGCTCTGTCCTATTCTCTTGCACAACGAAGTTCTCTAATGTGTGTTGCCCGAGCCTATCTGAGGGTGTCTGGCATGTGGACTCTGGAGCTGGAATGTCCATCACAGGTGATAAGTCTTTGTTCACTGTGTATAAGGCTTCTGAAAATTGTCCTGCAGTTCGATTTGGTGATGGGGTGGTTCAACGGTCAGAGGGTATGGGATCCATTGTGTTATGTAGTGATTGGTTACCAACTTCCATCACTCTGACCAATGTTCTTTACATCCCTCACTGCCCGGTGAACCTCCTGTCAGTAAATGCTGTGGCTCATTCTCACCACTGCCAGGTTTCTTTTGATAGTCTTAGTTGCACTGCCACTCAGGGCTCTTCTGTTCTCATGTCTTTCCCTGCCTCCAGTGATGGTGTTTACAAGTTTACATGTAGGCCTTGTAGCACCACCCGTGGCTGTTTGAGTGGTGCTGACAATTACCCAGCTTTTGCACTTGATGTTGATGAGGACGGTGAAGTTGTTATCCCTACCACTCATGCATGGCTGTGGCATAGGCGGCTGGGTCACCCCGGCTATGATGCCATGCGCAGACTTGTCAAGAAAGGTATGGTTAAGAACTTACCCCTCTCTCTCAGTCAGGTGCAAAGACTGGCTAAGATCCCATGTGATGCTTGTCAGAAGTCTAAGGGCCAACGTCTCCCTTTTCCTAAAGAAAGCACCACTAAGATCCGTGCACCTCTCCAACGCCTTCACTTAGACATCATGGGACCGGTTCATATTAGGGGCCTGCGTGGGGAGTTTTATATTCTGTGCCTCACAGACCAATACTCTGGCTATGCTGAGGTATTGTGCTTGAGGACCAGGGATGAAGCTCCCTTAGCAGTCCAAACTATCATCCTCAGATGGATGAATCAGCTGCATGGGTTTGCCTTTAAGTGTCTGAGATCTGACAGGGCCAAGGAGTTTATAGTTAAGTGGTTTGAGGATTGGCTGATATCGGTTGGGGCAGTGCATGAGTTATCGTTGGCATACACTGCACAGCAGAATGCAACTGTGGAAAGGTACAATGGGGTATTGCAGTCTGTAGCTAGAAGCATCCACCTGGAGTCTAAATTAGCTAAGTCTTTCTGGCCCTATGCCTTCCTAGCTGCTTGTTACCTTCGTAATCGGCTGCCCAATCAGGGAGACAAGACTCCATACAAGCTGTTTTTTGGGGTTGTGCCTGATGTGTCGTTGTTGCGTGTGTTTGGTTGCCCTTGCTACGTAACGTTAGTCAATGGGAAAAAGCGCAACAAGCTAGACGAAAGGGCGTTATCTGGTAGACTGGTTGGGTATTCCCTGGTGAGTAAGGGCTATTTTGTTTGGGTTCCTAAGTTGCGCCAGGTAGTAGAGAGTCGTGATGTACTCTTCTATGAACAGTTTAGCTATAACTGTATTCCTGGGCTGTCCCCTTATGACGGGTCTCCGTATGTTTCTCGCATCCCTGCCGCTATCAACGGACACATGCCTGAGTCTGCGGTTAATGCCTTAGAACCTTTGCCAACCCCAATTGTCGACCGCTGCCCTGGTCATGGGATGATTTTGCGTCCCAGGTCAGGGGCTGATGGTGCTGCATTGCGTGTGAAGGTACTGGGCGGGCGGGATTCCGAAGTTCCTTCAGACAGTGATTTACCTGAATCTCAGGGGGTCGCCAGGCCCTCCTCTGCGCCACGTTCCGTCGGCGAAGCTCTAGGATTAAGACAGTCTCAGATCATAGTGGAGCCTGTCACAGGTCCATTGCCTAATAGTCGCCAACCTCCGACCACCTCGGATGGCTCGCAGGAGTTGTTAATCCCTTCGCCTCCTGCCATCCCTGGTGGATTATTCGGGTCAAGCCCATGTGATGATGTAGCCGTTGCCGAAAGTGTAAGTGATGATCTTGAGGACTGGTCTGGTTCCGATACTGCGTATGGCTGGGGTGTTCCGGTCGACCCAGGCTTCGTTGATATAGAGGCAAATAAGGCCGGCCTTGTTCAACCAGGCAGTAGTTCTGCACTGGGGGCTATACTACCGGTTACTGCTGATATTGCTGATACCCCCGCTGCTCATGTACAAGTAAACTGCTTGTACGTGGGAGCATACATTTCCACCCCCACTGAACTAACCTATAAAGCTGCCATGCTTCCCTCCAACCCTGACAGGGATCAGTGGCTGCTTGCTATGAAGGATGAGATGGCGTCCCTCCATGCCCATGGTACTTGGGCACTCACTCCACAGCCTCCTAAGCAGAGGATCCTGTCTGGCAGGTGGTCATTTGTGAAGAAGGTTGGGGTTGATGGTTCTGTGCGCTTCAAGGCACGTTTTGTGGTCCGTGGTTTTCTGCAGCGTCCTGGGCTGGACTTTCATGACGTATATGCCCCCGTCTCCTCTAAAGCAGGTCTGAGGGTGCTCCTGGCTGCCATCACTCATAGAAAGATGTTTGTTCGGCAGCTGGACATCAAGACTGCATTTCTGAATGCTAAGCTAGAACCTGGTCTGGACCTGTACTGCCACCAGCCTGAGGGCTTTAAGGTACTTGGTCCTAACGGTGTTCCCCTTGTGTGCAAACTGATCAAGTCCCTTTATGGTTTGAAACAGGCGCCCAGGGCTTGGAGTATCACTCGGGGAAGTCGACAGATCGCTAAATGCGTACGAGCGCAGCGGAATGCACGCGGAACGCACGCGGGGTCCGCGATTAGTCATAGTCCTTTAATGACCTGGCACTTCTGACTCTAGCGGTAAGCCCTATACCCGCGTCGCGTGTAGCTCAGAATCCCGAGACATTTCGCCTGCATTTCGCCAAGGCGGATTGTCGTCGAAATGTCTCAGACTTCTGAGATATTTCGACGGCATCTCGCCACGCACGGCGGCTTGTGCACGGTAATGAGGCGAAATGTTCGGTCATCTGAGACATTTCGCCTGTACTTCGCCTGCAGGGCCGTTTGGGCATGGTGGTCGGAGAGGTCACATTTTCAGGAATATTTTCTAGGAGCATTTCTCAATTACATCAGGAGTCGAAAAGATAGATTACATACATAATAAACTATGCATCCATTAACCTATTGATCTACCTATATAGCTATGTAAGCATCCTTACACATGTACATCCACTACAGCCCATATATTTCCTCTATATCCATTAACCATAGATAGACAGCAAGCAAAAACGAGCAGCCAAATTGCTGGCTGGAGCCATGTAGCTAATTAAGTTCAAGTACAAGTATATACGCAGCCTGCAGGCAGCTATCTATTTGTCTACTTATGAAAACATAGGCCTATATATCCACCAAGAAGAAACGCCCAATCAAAGCTATACATCTATATATATTCGCTGATTCTATTTTATATTTCCATCTTCAGCATGTGTAGTTCCTTCGTGGCAACAATCTTCATCGCAGCCGTAGCATTTCCATCCATCCTTTTGCCCTGCAAGACATGCAAAGCAGGGCATGCGTTAGAGAGCAACCAATGGCAGGGTTAATGGCAAGGGGCAGGATGGTGATGGGCAGAGCATGGCATGCGTTACATAGCAACCAATGGCAGGGAGCATGGCAAGGGGCATGCATGTGCTAAACAGAGCAGAGCAGGCATTATAGAGCAATGAATGGCAGGGAGCACGGTAAGGGGCATGGATGCGATAAGCAGATCAGGGCATGTGTTAGAGAGCAAAGCAGGGAAGGGAGCAAAGTACGCCTGGAAAGTGATGATCAGAGAAGGGCATGCGTTCAAGAGGAAGGAAGGGAAGGGAGCACGGCAAGGGGCAGGACCACAGTGATGAGCATAGTAAGGCATGCATTTGAGAACCAAGAGCATGGATAATGGCAATTGCCAGTATCCATGCCCCTCTTTAACGCCTGCCCTGCTCATCACTGTCGTCCTGCCCTTTGCCATTATCCCTGCCCCTCTTTGCTCTCTAACGCCTGCCCTGCTCTGCTCATCACTGTCGTCCTGCCCCTCGCCATTATCCCTGCCCCTCTTTGCTCTCTATCGCATTCCCTGCTCTGCTCATCACTGTCGTCTTGCCCTTAGCCATTATCCCTGCCCCTCCTTGCTCTCTAACGCCTGGCCTGCTCTGCTCATCACTGTCGCCTTGCCCCTTTCCATTATTCCTGCCCCTCTTTGCTCTCTAACGCCTGCCCCGCTCTGCTCAACACTGTCGTCTTGCCCCTTGCCATTATCCCTGCCCGTCTTTGCTCTCTAACGCCTTCCCTTCTCTGCTCATCAATGTCATCCTGCCCCTCGCCATTATCCCTGCCCCTCTTTGCTCTCTAACACCTGCCCTGCTCTGCTCATCACTGTCGTCCTGCCCCTCGCCATTATCCCTGCCAGCTGGTTTGTACTCACGAGAGTAAAGAGTGGCAGGGATAATGGCAAGGGGCAAGACGATAGTGATGAGCAGAGCGGGGCAGGCGTAAGAGAGCAAAGAGTGGCAGGGATAATGGCAAGGGGCAAGACGAGAGTGATAAGCAGAGCGGGGCAGGCATAAGAGAGCAAAGAGGGGCAGGGATAATGGCAAAGGGCAAGACGACAGTGATGAGCAGAGCAGGGCAGGCGTTATAGAGCAAAGAGGGGCAGGGATAATGGCAAGGGCAGGACGACAGTGTTGAGCAGAGCAGAGCAGGCGTTAGAGAGCAAAGAGGGGCAGGGATAATGGCAAAGGACAGGACGACAGTGATGAGCAGGGCAGGGCAGGCGTTAGAGAGCAAAGAGGGGCAGGGATAATGGCGAGGGGCAGGATGACAGTGATGAGCAGAGAAGGGAAGGCGTTAGAGAGCAAAGAGGGGCAGGGATAATGGCAAGGGGCAGGAGGACAGTGTTGAGCAGAGCGGGGCAGGCGTTAGAGAGCAAAGAGGGGCAGGGATAATGGCAAGGGGCAGGACGACAGTGATGAACAAGGCAGGGCAGGCGTTAGAGAGAAAAGAGGGGCAGGGATAACGGAAAGGGGCAAGGCGACAGTGATGAGCAGAGCAGGGCAGGCGTTAGAGAGCAAGGAAGGGCAGGGAGCACGGATAAGGGCAGGATGGTGATTAGCAGGGCATGGCCTGCGAAAGAGAGCAATGAAAGGCAGGGAGAATGGCAAGGGGCAGGACAGTGACGTGCACAGCAGGGTATGCGTTAGAGATCAATGAAGGGCAGTACATAGACAGAGGCATGGTACAGATTCAGTAACAGAGACGATGGCAGAGACAGTGATACAAACATAGACAGATGCACGTGGGCACCACCTAGGAATGAATCAATACATAATTCGCTATGCCACACAATTGTTGCGAAACCGCACCTACAAGCAAGCTTCACTTATTACTTACGTTGTTGTCCAAAAGCCTCATGTGACAGTGGAACATCAGAACTGGGAGGAAAGACAGAGCAATGGTCCCTGCAAATACAGAATGCAGGCATAGTTAAATTAAGTAGCACCTTTACTTCTTATTTGATGATAGTTTAAAGCCCCCTTCTCTTGTGTCAACAATGGCCAAGCGATCAAGCAGACTGACAAGCAAGTATTCATGCGTACAACAGATAGGCATGCAAGCAACCAAGCCACTTTCCCATGGGCTGAACACTCTATGCCTAGCACCTCCAAGCTGCAGTCACCATCCAGATAGTCAGCCAATCAGTCACCAGGGATGAAGACAGAAAGGCAGGCATACAGACATGAATGCACAAAAGGAGGCATGCAAGCAGGTGGACACTATTTAGGCATATGATCAAGTCAGAATTCCCTAGGCCACATTGTTGTGAAACCCTACCTACAAGCAACCTTCAGACCGCTACCAGACAGAGCATGGGTCCCTGCAAAAATGAAGGGCGGGCATAGTTACATTTATTGACACCCTTTGTGCTGTTTTTGCGTATTGGTAGGGAGATACCCCTGGAAGTCCAACCTGCCTTAAGCTTAGGTACCTGAACCTCAGGTCCTACCCCAGCCTTGCATTGTCCACACTTGCCTGAGTTTACCATGCAGAATGGATCTGGAAGACCCAAGCATAAAGACAAGGTTGGACTGTCACCCAACACCCAGCAAAGCAAGGAGAACCAGTCTCCACCACAACACAAGAGGCAACGTGCCAAGACTGCCACAACTACTAGGAGTGAACCCAATGTGAAGATGCATGCCATGGACATGGGTCTAGTGCGTCAGCCAAATAGACACAGTGCTGCCACCATCTATCATGCAGGGTCTCAAGGGATAATTGCCACGCATGATCTCCTGATACAATGCTCAAGGGCACCATGCAGCCAGGGCAGTGCATGATCCAACTAGAGTGTAAGTCCCCGTGTCCTTTAAAGCTCTACTCAGGCCCAGGAGAGAACGGGTGGAAGTATGACTCACATAAGAGTTGGGAGCAAGTTGTCCCAGCATCCTACTTTGCACAGTGCCAACTAATCATGCTGCCATCCCAAGCTGAAGTCATGCTCCTAGCACAGCAGACTCCACATACCACCATATTTGACCGTGTACAGAGCAACGTCGAGTGGGCTGCCGAGATGTTGCAACGTATGCAGCTTATTCATGCGGTGGCAGTACAGCAGCGCCGACCGGGCTTCCTGGTTGAGGAGTTGACGACGCAAGGGCCGCTGGCTGCAAGATACCATGCCTCCAGCACTGACAACCTACACAGGTCTAGCATAGACGGATCGGTTGCGAGAATTAGCGGCACCGATGTAAGGGAATTTGTGTAGGAGAGAGGACCAGAGCATTTGTCAAATTTCAAAAACAATCTGACGCACTACTTCGCGCTTGTCCACGCGGAAGGCGGAAGAGGGCGTTGCGCAGTAATACTGAAAAGATATATGGAAAGAAAGGAGGGAATAAAGCAGGACGCCAGAAATATCAAGTAGCAACAAACACATGCTTTGGGCGAGGGAGGGAAGAATATGAGGTAGGAGTACGAGAGGTAGAAGGTTGGCGTGGCTTACCTTAGCCATACTGCAAAGGCTCTAATCAGAGGGCTCTAATCGTACGGCCATTTCGCCATGCCGCGTCCAATCCGCCTTGGCTAAATGTACGTGAAAGGCTGGTGAAAGGAAACCCTGCGAAAACATCTATCAAAATTAGTAAGAGCACTGACAGGTCATCGCGTCACACTAATATTTCAGTGTGACTTAGGCTTTCATCACAGTGATTAAAATCGTCCTGGTTTCGCCCTACAACAGCGCCATTTTTGACGCATGCAGCGAAAGCACATCGGTAACTTCGGGTGTCCATTTTCCCGAATGAAAGCTATTCGCCAACAAGTAGTTCGCGCTAGTACTTCGTTGCCTAATTGTTCACCCTATCTCGGAATCGCTGGCAGAGCTTGGCAGGTTCGCAAGATTGACCCCTCGAAAAGGTTGCTAACAGACCCTCGAGCGACAGAAAGCTGCATACCCCTTCGCGTATTACAACTCAGTAGTTAACGTGCGATCGAGGAGTTATTGGTCACGCTTCTACACGGATGTAACAATTCTAATTTCAATTTCAATTTCAATTGGTCACGCTTCAGTCTACGAAAAGTTCTGGGTGTCTGTCGGGATCGCTAGTTTGCGGTGAGCCGAGACATTTCGTCCACTGTACGCCTACATTTATCTGTAGTTCCACTGCAAATCGTGTCTTTCGCCTACATTTAGCGAAATTGTCACTTCCCCGAGTGTATGGATGTCAAGCGGGTTTTGGTTGCACATGGGTTTACTATGTGCAAGGCAGAACCTGCTCTGTATTTTAGGAGGGATTCTATTGGTGGGTGGAGCTATGTCCTGACCTATGTTGATGATTTTATCTGTGCTTTTACTGAGCTGGATAGGTATGCTTTGTTGATCAAGGCTATGGAGAAAGCTGGCTGGGAGGCCAAAGAGATGGGTGTACCGGTTCAGTTCCTCTCATTGGACATGGCTGTTACACTTGACTCTGACGGCAGGTGTGTTCAGATCAACCTCTCCCAGCACTCCTACATTGTTGATCTGGTGGAGCACTTTGGTCTTACTGCTGCTGCTAAGCCCAAGTTTGGTGCCCCCATGGCCAAGTCCACAGTCACTGACCCACCTGGAGACCCCATGCCCTCTAATAGCCAGTACCTCTCTCTTGTGGGTGCTTTGCTATACCTCGCTACTTGCACCAGGCCTGATATTTCTTTTGCTGTGAGCTACCTGTCCAGGTTTTCTGCTCACCCTACCGTCCCCCTTTGGGGGGCAGCCAAGCGTTTGCTCTTGTATTTGAGGTCACATTCCCACCTGGGACTCACTTACACCCACAGCCCTGAGTTCTCTTTTACTGTCTTTAGTGATTCATCCTTTGCTGATGATGGGTCTGACAGGAGGTCTCAGACTGGCTTTGCTGTGCTAGCTGGGGGGTGCATAGTGAACTGGATGAGCAAGAGGCAGCCTACTGTTGCCATTAGCTCTAGTGAGGCTGAGTATCAGGCCCTGTCTCAGGCTGCCAGGGAGGTGCAATGGTTGAAGAAGTTGAGGGTGGATCTGGGTCTGCCTTGTGGTTTGGTTACCATTCGGGGTGACAACTTAGGGTCCCTGAGTTGGGCCAATGACTGGCAGCTACTCCCTCGCAGCAAGCACATAGATGTTATTCATCACTACATCAAGGAGCTGGTGGAGGATGGCCAACTGGATGTTGCCTATGTTAACACTAAGGACAACTGTGCTGACCCCTTCACCAAGCCCCTTGATCCTGCTGTGTTCTGGAGGTTTGTCCGAATGCTAGGAATGACCGCTTCTTCTTAGGGTCATTTTTTTTTTGTTACATCGGTTTCTTTGGTTATCATTGTTTGGCATTAGGTTCCTATTCCCGGATCGGTTTTTCTATACCGTTGTTACCCATCTTTGATATTCGGTTTTCATCTTTTTCTCACTTGGCAATTTTTGGTTTTTGCCTTGTTTCATTCCTTCCTATAACCTTTGGGTTCCATTTGAAGATCTCTCGATTTTTTCGGAGTTCTTTGATTTTTTTTTTTTTTCATCTGTTACATATAGTTCTATGTCCCCAGTGCCATAGGTGGAGAAGTAGTATTGTATGTCACCTGTGTCATAGGTGGAGTGTCAGCATGAATTGCGGTGCTCTCACGCGTTTTATGACTTGGTGACTACTTCTGTACTTCCTTAGAACTATCGGCTCTGCCAGTACTGTGCCAGCTTCCCGTAGTGACAGCTTCCCGTAGACTGTGTCATCCTTGAGTGACTCAGTGACAGCTTCCTGTTAGCTGCGTCGCCGGTCTCTCCTGTACCCTGTTAGGTTCCTGGCTGTCGCCCCCTTTCACCACTGGTGCCCCTTGATGGGTCTCCTGTGCCTGTAATGCTATTCTTGTCTCCGTGTATAGATTGGCGCGTCTGTTCCGCTGCAACATCTCTGTCCACTCTTCGGAGTGTATTCTAGCTGATAGGGAAACGATGGCCAAATTCGCAAATTAACATTAAAAGCGTGCAAAATGTTCTTAACCATGCATATCGAACGCTGGATGGGTCACCGAACCATCCCTCCACAAATTAAAGAAAAAATACCGAACACACCATGCCACACGTCGAGA
Organism: Chlamydomonas sp. ICE-L; assembly: GCA_013435795.1. Lineage (NCBI taxonomy): Eukaryota > Viridiplantae > Chlorophyta > Chlorophyceae > Chlamydomonadales > Chlamydomonadaceae > Chlamydomonas > Chlamydomonas sp. ICE-L. Next base: position 2,212,132 of record JACBWV010000472.1, on the reverse strand, counting down.
CCACACGGAACTATATTTTTCACTCAATTTTACACTTCTGCTGGCTCTAGTATTCTTCGTCGATTTTCTTCCACTTCCTCTGCCGTATGATACTTATCACCAATTCATCAACATCTGCCTCCCCCTATGGCTAGAAAGCAAGAAACAGCAGGTGCCTCATTGAATGGTCCATTTCAGAAGCAGGGTACTACCGAATCCAAATTCAAAATCAGATGCTCGGCACTACCGGATTGCGACACGCAAAAAAGAAGCCACGACACATCGTAAATACATAAACAAATACCTTTTCTGTGTAGCATCGCTCGCTAATGGCACTAGCATCAGCCAGATGCCCTACATCTATCACAGCACAATACCGTCCTGGCCAGGCAAATTAAAGCATGTTATTGACCGGTTCTCCCAGCTCAGCTAGAGTGTCTTGGGGCACCAGGCCTTCCGCCTGGAAGCTTCCATAGTAGTGCCTCCACCCGTTAGGGCCGGCACCTACCGGCGGCGGTACCCTGAGGTACTGTCGCCCTTTCCCTTCTTATACCTAGCTTGCCGACTGGCATGCTATCACGATTGTAAACGTAGCACCTTCGCCTACTCCCTGTAATAGTCCTCACGAGATAATACTCCGGAAGCTAAAGGTTATCGCTCACCACGCCGTCCCGTGTTCCACTGCAACAGTCTTCCACGCCTGTTACCCTGTCCGTAGATCCCGAGCTCCCGCGCACCTGCAGTGCCTTCCACAGTTGCCGCCGCAACAACCGAAGGAAAAGGATCTCAGTTGCAGAATCTTCTCTAATTGCTAGCCCCCCCCCCCCCCCCCCGCTGGACCACCAGCCCCCAACAGTCTACCCAAGACCCCGCTGGACCGCCAGTAAGTTGCCCCTGCAACAATCCCCTCTCTAAGTTTACCCAAGACCCCCCCTGTACCACCAGTACGTTGCCCCCGGAACACCAACCACCCCACTGCGTCACGCCATCAATTCCCTTCTCCCTAATCCCGTCGTCACCTTACCTCTCTGGCCCCGCAAGCCAAATCTCCTGCCCAAAGCCCCCCCCCCCCCCCCCCCCCCCCCCCCCCTCTCCTGCCCCACCTCTACACCCGTCTTCTTCCTATCCCTATCCAGGATATCAAATTCTTCTATTTCCCTATCCCCTAATCTTGTTCATCACCTCGGAACCCTCAACCCAAGCCATCGCCATGTCCCAAGCGCCAAATGATGGTAAGGGTGGTACCGATATATTCGTCGACTGGTACACGAACCTTGTCGCACCCCTGCTCGTCAGATCATCAGTTTTCTCAGTACTCGATGCTGATTTAGACTACCAGCCCATAGATGAACCATCAGATGGCTATAACTACCCCAGGAACAGCAGAATCACACCTGTATCCAACTACATGGCTATGAACCATATTCTGGATAACTGTCCTCCAGCCCTATCTGCTCTAATAGACGCGCGTACCAACAACGCAGCCAGAGCTCTGCGCTACATTCGGCAGGATTGGGGCCTGGGATTTTACTTAAAGCCGTCCATTCAAAAAGGCGTAAACCCCTACTACGACTCATACACTCCACTAACAAAACCTCCCTGCGACTACCCAGCCTCTGCCCAGGATGCTGCCATCGCTCCTCCTACCCCTGTCCACCAGTCATCTACGTCCTCGTCTGCCGACAACGAGTCTATTGCACCACCCTCGCCAACCTCGGATGGGGAGCCATCCGATATCCGAGCCTTCCAGGATGCAGCAGTAACTATGGATCTGGTGAGCAGGGCCATGCCAGCGCTCAGTGCATTTGGTATCAACGTCCAACTTGACAACCAAGCACTGCCCTCTCACAGACGCCAGAACCCTCAGCAAGGTATGTGGCCACCCGGCTCTTCGCAGTGCACCATATGCACAGGATTCGGCCATACCGCCTTTTACTGTGCAAACCTCTCGCCTCAACGATCCACAACTGTGCAAACTGTGGTGGATCCAAGCATCATGAAGGCCAGTGCACTAGCTGCCAGAGACCAAGCAGCCCGTCCCTCCCAGTGCACGATGACAAGCTTAATGAGGTCTGTGTCAACTGTAATGGCAGAGGACACTATGGGAAGCAGTGCTTCTCATCCACCCTAGTGGCCCCTTCAGACACAGTCTGTACAATGTGTCAAGGATATGGGCACCTAGATCCAGCTTGTCCAAACCCCTGCATGAAGACCCCAGTTAAGGAATCTCCACCAGACAGCTCTGGAGACAACTCTGGAGACGAAGATACCACTGGTGAGAAATCTGATACCAGTGACTGTGAGCTAGGAAAGTACCCCTCCACTCATGAGACCTCCCCCAGTGACCTATCTACTTGTTTCCATGGTCACTGGTGTTTGACTACAGACACCATCTCTCACATGACCTCCAATGCTGATTGCCTCATTAGGGTGACACCCCTCAACCCTCCCGTATCAATTATCTCACCAGGATCCACAACACCAGTCACATGCTCCTACTCTGGCACAGCAGTACTCCAAGGTATAGGACTTGTGGTGACACTTCTAGATGTCCTCCTTGTGCCCGTGTCTAACTCCTTCAACCTCATCAGTGCCCCTGCCATCTGCGCTTATGATGATGACATACAAATCCACACTGACTCCTGTACTGCACAGATTGAACTGCCCTACCAGCATGGAGATGGCATGATATGCTACACCATTGGCCTGAGGTGCACCGTCTCATCAAGCAGCGGTCTCTACACCACCAACCTGTATCAGCCATCAGAGTTTGATCACCCGGACAACGACCTCCCTGATGACCCATGGTACCTGGAACCCTACACCATGACCCATCATCTGGCCCCAGCAGGAAAGTCAAGGTGGAAGCAACGTCTCACAAACTCACCTCCTCCTCCTCCTCCTCCCCCTCCTCCTCCACCTCCCTCTCCACCTTCCCCTCCTCCTCCACCTCCCTCTCCACCCTCCCAACCTCCCTCTCCATCTCCTCACCCATCTCCACCACCACTTCCTCCTCCTACCTCTCCAGTTCAACCCCCATCTGCCTCTGATCATGACCCCCAAACTAACATGTCAAAAGAAGCATACGCCTACCTCACCAGACGAGAGAGAAAATCCTTAGACAATACCCACAGCCCCGTTACATGCTGGAACTGTGGTGGATATGGCCACACCTCAACTGTCTGCTCTAGCCCTACAACCAACCTTGCATTTAGAGCACCCAAAATCCCTATCCCTATTCCCCACCCACAGGCACCACCCCTGGATGACCTCCCTGGTTTCATTCAAAGTTGTCTGGACCAACTCACTACCCCTGCAACATCCACTGCTACTAACAAAATCCTGCAAGCACCCCCAGGATTCCCACCAGAGCCCCTAGACTGGCCAACAGTCCAGGACCTGCCAAGTACATGGGCAGAATGTTGCAAAGCAGCTGGCTACACCTTTCCTCCACCCCAAACCGGTGTCCCAACCAGAAAAACTAGATCAACAACTAAGAAGACAAATGCAGATGCGACCAAAATTCTTGGCCACCTGACTAAGACGCATGCCACCCTAACCCACATGTACCACAGTGTCATCATTGCCCTGCAGACCAACAATGCATCCCCTACCCTGCCTCAGAACCCAGTAACGCCTGCCAAACCTCTCCCAGCAACAAACAGTGCACAAACCGTCTACACACCAGTTGGCATCACAGACTTCCACCCTCCCCCCCCCTCCTCACCAGATGACTTTGAACCTGATGACATCCCTAACAACAGTAATGCATGTAGGCTCAGCTTCCAGTCCCTAGTAGGAACTCACCCAGGACACTACCCACTAGGTGAACTTATCACCATCCTGGAAAACATATGCCAACAATCCACCGTCCCACCTCAACTCCTGGTCAACATGTTCAGAGCCCCCATGTACCAGCTCATCACAGCATCTTTTGCACTATACCCATCCATCAGATCCCTCCCCAATTCTATCTGGTCCACAACAGACATGCCCAAACACCCAGCAACCATCATTGCCCCCCTCCATCTGCACACAAAAAGTTTGGCCACTCTAGTCCACCAGTATGACACCTGCTCCCCACACATCAAGGACCAACTCAAATGGACCATCTGTCTCCAAGCTGCCCTTATCAATGCATACTCCATTGCAACTCACAGACAGCCTGGCATACTCCTACAATCCCACCAGATCAGGGTTGATAATGAACCCAGTCCATTTCTCATCTTTATTGATGAGATCATCCTTCCATGGAACCACCAAGACTATTTCATCCTCAACATGTTCCCACCTGAGTTCCACCCCCGTCCTACTCCTGACCTGTGGGATGACTTCCACCAGTGCATCACCAAAAGGCTCAAGCAAGATGGATTCTACCAAGTGCCATATGTCCCAGCCACCCAAGCAGAGGACCCAGAAGACCCAGCATAATGTGGCACTGGCACAAGATCTATTTGCATGATAAATACCTTATCATAGGGGGGAATATCCAGACTTGTGCTCCTAGATTGATACTGACTTCACCACATAGGTGCCCCGGCCACTGGAACGGTTACTACCTAACCACCAGACCAAGCAACACTTTATAGATGATAATGGAAGTACCTCATAATGTCCTTCCCACAGACTGACAGTTATGACCCTGCGGGGGATGTCTACCTTAAAAGATGTTTTGTCTTATATGGCCAAACACCTGATCGCCACCCAGCTTCTCCTATGCCTGAACATTGGCTGCACCTTCCTGGCAGCTCCATAAGCTGGAATCCAGTCCTATTTTGATAATAGATGACCTGTACTGCCACTGGCCCCTGGTCTCCTCTGAGTGTACTTGCACATGCTTTACAATCCAAGCATCCCTCTTTGATTCAGTATGGCCAGTCAGAAGCCTTTCTCCTTGTGCTACCATAAGCACCAGATGTCTATTTTTCACTCTAGCCTCGCTCCCCTAGAACCTCCTAATTCCAGGGATTCTTGTATATCAAGAATACCAAGAATTGGGGGGGATGTTATTGACCGGTTCTCCCGGCTCAGCTAGAGTGTCTTGGGGCACCAGGCCTTCCGCCTGGAAGCTTCCATAGTAGTGCCTCCACCCGTTAGGGCCGGCACCTACCGGCGGCAGTACCCTGAGGTACTGTCGCTCTTTCCCTTCTTATACCTAGCTTGCCGACTGGCATGCTATCACGATTGTAAACGTAGCACCTTCGCCTACTCCCTGCAATAGTCCTCACGAGATAATACTCCGGAAGCTAAAAAGCAGCCTGAAGGCTGATGGACTATGAAAAATACAAACTAAACCTCCTAGCGTTCTAGATCTAATCTTTGCTGGCTCACAACCCCTCGATTTATAAACATCACACAAGCCACTAAGCCGATACAGCTATCACAGCTCCTGCCTCTGTTAGATATGATTATACATACTGCTTCAAGTCCCAACGCCTTCACAGACACAATCAGTCACCCCACAATCCCAGAGACAAGCACCTCACGGTTGGAGGAACAATCAAGTTGGAAATTCTCTGCAGTTTGGAGGAGCATTTGTAGCTGCCAGCACAGGTGTCAGTCACCAACTCTGACCAGACCACGCCACCTCTCCATACCTCCCTGCTTGACCTGCTCATGTCCGTAAACTATGTACACCGAGGTGCTGCCATTCTGTACTCGGGAGAGTGTGGCAGTGGTGTCGTGCCAGCAACGCACCAATGAAGTTAAGTACCCATGCTTACCCCACCCGCAGACGGCAAGAAGCCTTACAGACCATTTTCACGCCCAGGGTCTCCCAGGGAGGAAGCTGGAAGGAACGAAATACAGTGTAGTGCATACATACACATACACGTGGGGTGGCAGTGTAAGCCAAGCTTGCCAAAACACACATGCAGCACCACAAACGCGCTCATAGATGTATGTGCATGCAGTCTTGTGCATACATGCACGTGGTGTGGTAGTGTGAGCCAAGCTTGTCCAAACACACTTGGAGCACACAAACACACACAGATAAGGCCCTTTAAGGACCTGAAGGTCTGCTGACCACAGAAGGCTTACAGATCATGTAGTCAAACCAACAAAATCAGTTCTCTGCACCATCTATGGACAGCTCAGGCCTGATCTGCTCTCCTTCATTGTAGCTCAGGCCTGATCTGCTCGCCAGCGTTGTAGCGTGAGCGCGTGATGGGGTCCTTCAACACTGTGTATGCAATCTGGACCTTCTTGAATGTTTCCTCGGCAGCCTCACGAACCTTTGCGTCTGCGCTGGCAGCAACCGTGTCGGGATGCATGGTCTTTGCAGCCTTGCGGAAGGCAGCCTTCACGTCGGCATCAGAGAGAGCAGCCCTACACATCGCAGGGGTCAGACAGCACGTGTGGGGTGGAGGCCAGGGTGTTCGTTTTTGTGTGTGTGTGTGTGTGTGTGTGTGTGTGGGTGTGTGGGTGTGTGGGTGTGTGGGTGTGTGGGTGTGGGGGGGGGGGGCTCGGGATGCATGGTCTTTGTAACTGTGCGAAAGGCAGTCTTCACGACGGAGAGAAGAGAGCAGCCCTACACATTGCGGGGGGCAGATCAGCATCGATGAAAGATGCTCAGAAGTCCCCCATGACTCCATCAATCTGCGGGCACATTTGAATTCCAGTAGGTCACCAGGAGGGTTACTCAAGAGAGACTCACAGACCAGCAAGATAGACAGCACGTCAGGATCAGCAAGATAGATGGCACAGAATAAATTAGTGCCAGTCACAACGGTGAGCACACACTACATGACTGTTTTATCAGCCAGGAGAGGGAAGTGCGAAGTTGGATTTGGTTTGATTGCACGGTATTTCATCCTGATGAGTCTGTTCATTGTTTGCGGGCAGAGTGAACACAGGCAGTATAAACCCTACCACAATCTTGAGTACAGGACGCAATCACTTAGATGTAGGAAGTGGGAGGGCCAGAAACACCAGAATAGGTCAATTTGGTGACGGCCAGGGATGTCAAAATTGTACTGGTCACCAAGACTGTCGGGCAATATAGCATGCAATATGTTGTCCAATATATTGATATATTGTACTGTATCATACGATATTGTACAATCAATCATATAATATCCTCAATTTGTCTTTCATACGAGATTGTCGGTGATTGAGTGTTCGGGGTTCAGTTCATCAATGCTTTTATTCGTATAGATCTTCCTGTCACGGTTGGGTAAGTCATTGTAGCCTATTTTGCCTACCCCTGGACTGTAACATACATACATACAATATCGTACTTGACAACCTTAGTGACAACACGTACCTAATCTCTGCGTCAAGTCCCAAGATCTTGTAGTAGCCAAGCACATCGGCACTGGAGGTGGAGCCTGCAAGGTGGTAGGAAGATCACTAAGAAATGAAAAATGGAGGAAGATGAAGACTAGACCCCCGCTGACTGAAAAATCGCTTTGTCATGAACATCGAAGAAAATGAAGACAAATGTGAAGGGGAAAATCATGAGCAGAGCAGAGCTGAGAGAGGAAGGGCTCTATTCAGTGACCAAGGTAAAGGTTTGCTTGCCCATTTATGCGCAGCAAATTTAAGTGCATTAAGTGTATGTGCGTTAGCAATATCATACATGAGGCACAGGCTGGACCTCAGGCACCTGCTCAAATTTTGGTGGGATATAAGATACTGCACCATCACCACCACCACCACCATCGTCATCATGTAGCCGACCATATCATCATATAATAGTGTAATCATCATCATCATCATCATCATGTAGACTTCCATATGATCCTATACTACTGCTATGTGACCATCATCATCAGCATGTTTCCACCACCACCACCACCATCACAACGTAGCCACCACCAGCATCATCACCCACCTGCACCCTTCTTGCCGCCAAACAGCTTGGAGAAGACAGCACCAGCTGCCTGGCCTGCCGCTTTCCCAGCAGCGCCTGCCACTTGCTTGCCAAGGTTGCCAATGAAGCTGTTCTCATCATTACTGTTGCTAGATGGCTCACCACCAAACATAGGGCCCCTGGTCCTCTTCTCTCGTGGCTTACGTGGAATGTTGCGTAGAGGGGTCGTACTGCTGTTCAGAAGCTTTTGGAGGTCCACAAGGGCGCCTTCTGTCATCTTCTCCATTGGGACTGGGCACAGGTGGCGTTGGGTGTTGTGGGTTTGTGTTACAGGGCAGTGGATTGGTATGGTGGGTTGGTATGACGGGATTGTATTATATATGCGGTTTTTCTCTGCTCTCACTCTTTCCGTACTGCTGTTGTGTAGAGGGGTCTTACTGCTGTTCAGAAGCTTCTGGAGGTCCACAAGGACCATTTCTGTTACATTCTCCATCATGGGGACTGAGCATAGGTGAGGTTGGGTGTTGTGGGCTTTTATAATGTGTCGGTATGCTGGGGTTTTGATGCTGGGATTGTCCGAAGTGGTCATCTGGAGGGGTGTGATGTGGTTGTCTAGTGTGGTTGTCTGGTGGGTTTGTATGATTTGGTTGTCTGGTGGGGTCGTGTGATGTGGTTGTCTAGTGTGGTTGTCTGGTGGGGTCGTGTGATGTGGTTGTCTAGTGTGGTTGTCTGGTGGGGTCGTGTGATGTGGTTGTCTAGTGTGGTTGTCTGGTGGGGTCGTGTGATGTGGTTGTCTAGTGTGGTTGTCTGGTGGGGTCGTGTGATGTGGTTGTCTAGTGTGCTTGTCTGGTGGGGTCGTGTGATGTGGTTGTCTAGTGTGGTTGTCTGGTGGGGTCGTGTGATGTGGTTGTCTAGTGTGGTTGTCTGGTGGGGGTCGTGTGATGTGGTTGTCTAGTGTGGTTGTCTGGTGGGGTCGTGTGATGTGGTTGTCTAGTGTGGTTGTCTGGTGGGGTCGTGTGATGTGGTTGTCTAGTGTGGTTGTCTGGTGGGGTCGTGTGATGTGGTTGTCTAGTGTGGTTGTCTGGTGGGGTCGTGTGATGTGGTTGTCTAGTGTGCTTGTCTGGTGGGGTCTGTATGATGAATTTTAAAGATATGGTTGTATTATGGGTTCATATGTTGGGTTTGCATGATAGGCTTCTGTCATGTGGTGGGCAACAGGCTTGCAATATATGTTTAACTAGTGGGTTTGTATTGCGGGGCTGTACTACGTAGTAACCATATGTCCAAGTCCAAGTCACATAACCAAGTCACTCAAGCAGCTTCATGAATGTAACTGGGAAGACGGTGAGCAGCCTTGACAGGCTGGAGCCATGTCCCCAAGTCCAAGTCCAAGCAAGCTCGTATTCAAGCCACTGCTCACATGATAGCATGGCTTCTAGTACCTTTCACTTCAGATGCTAATCAATGCTCTTAAGCAAGCTCATGTTTAAGCCACTGCTCACATGATAGCATGGCTTCTAGTACCTTTCACTTCATATGCTAATCAATGCTCTTAAGCAAGCTCATGTTTAAGCCACTGCTCACATGATAGCATGGCTTCTAGTACCTTTCACTTCATATGCTAATCAATGCTCTTAAGCAAGCTCATGTTTAAGCCACTGCTCACGTGATAGCATGGCTTCTATAGCCTTCTTCCACTTCCACAGCTTGAATGTATAATTGTAAACAGGTCTTAAATAACAAAAAATCAGATACGCAACTCCGTGTGCATGCCACTACTCACGTTTTAGCATGGGTTCTAGAGCCTTTTTCCACTCCCTCAGCTCGATTTTGGACATGTAGCGAACAAAGGTGTAGTTGTCCTGCGACATACAATTGAAGAGGGGATCCATGAGGCAGTTGTCAGGTGGTGGCATACGTTACAGTTTTTTGGCGTCGCGTTGCCACTGCGCATGAAATCCTCGAATCCCCCGGGCTCTGCGGTCCATGTTGTTGCATGGCTACGCAATAATCTTGAAATCAGGCTTGAGTAGCCCAATTAGCTACTCAACCTGGCCTACAGAAATCTGAAAAAAACAATACTGAGCCATGTGCCAGTGCTGATGGACTACTCAAGATACGTAGGGTGGGACAGTGAACGTATATCAGTACAAGTGCAGTCAACTAACAAGTATGTCATTGTTAGCTGTATTATAATCTCATAAAGCAACTGCAACGATATCTTCTTTCTTTCTCTTTCTTATGTGTGTGTTTGTGTGTGGTGGGCATTATGACAGTGGTGTAACAGTACGGGTATTAATCGCAGAATTCAGTACACCAGCATTTCGAGGATTCCTTTGGCGAATGCCGCAATGGCAATGCTAATGGACATTCAGCCAAGCTAAAGGTGCTCGCTCCCATGCGATTGTGTTCAGGGTTTCGTCAAATCGCTACCTGGATCCCACCCTTGGAAGACATCAAATCCCTGAAAGCTACCAGAAGACCGCTATAGAAGACAGTACTGCCAACCTGAACTCCCTTCCTGAAACAAAAACTTGATTTTGTGTTATAGCAGTGTGGCAGCCCACCTTGTCGTTGGGATCTGGCATGAAGATATATTGCTCGGTGGACGTGTGCAAATCAGATTTGCTGATGTACACCACTTTTTTTTCTGGAACAAGCTCGGCCACTTGGTATCTGCACATCCAATGAAGTGGTATGTGATAAATGATTTGCACACACTGAGGGTGTGGGCCTGCCACACAAAGATCACTTATCACGGTATACAGATATGATGACATCTTACAGAAAAAAGGAAAAGCTTTTGTCTAAGCCTCTCCAACCCTCTTCGTCTTTAACAAAGAGGGTCGAAGAGGTTTACGCAAACCCTGGTTTTGCTTTTCCTTTTTTCTGCAAGATGTCATCATAACTGTAAATACAGTTATATAACATGATAAAACCTTATTGGCTTAGCCGTAATATATAGTATAGTTATTGACTTACTGACCTAGTCATGTTGCCTTATCGTACACAACAACCCGTGTGGTTACATTCTGTACTCAGAAGTGTGGAGCAGAAATGTGCATATTCGTAGATACATATATAAACAAACAATGTTTACTCCCAGCCCAGGCAGTGAAGGTTGCTGAGGTCCAAGTGTTTACATGAGCAAAGCAACAAGCGCTAGGCGCGTCCCAAGCGACACGAAACATTGTTGGAGAGTGTTGGCGATTAGAGCGACAGGTGGCACCGAAATTGAGTGCATTTGACCAAAACCAGGGTTTACGACAGGGCCAGGAGCCAATTAGGGACAGGGTTACGTGCGTACAACACGACAAACAGACAACACGACAAACGGACAACGGGGTGACCCCAGGGAGTACAGCTGGGGGCTCTCCGCCAAAAACATTGATCCTGGGAGGCAGTCACTAGTGCCTACAGCGTGGGACTGAAACCATGGAGTGTGCAACATGCCACCTTAACCCCCGGACCCTCATACCACCTAACACCCCCTCACCACATCATACCACCCACACTACCACACCCTTGTACCATAAAATCCTCATACCACCCACACCACCACAACCTCATACTATGATACTCCCATACCACCAAACACCCCCTCAGAACATCACACCACCTACACCCTCATACCACCCAACTCCCCCACAACACATCATGCTATCCACACTCCCACTCCCTTATACCATGATGCCCTCACACCACCCAACATCCCACCTACACATAATACCACCCAACATCCAACCAACACATCATACCACCCACACTACCACAATCTCGTACCATGGAAACCTCACACCACCCAACACCCTCACAACACATCATGCCTTCCACACTCCTGCTCCCTTGTACAATGATATCCTCATATCACCCAACACCCATGCACCAGATCACACCACGCACACCCTCATACCACCCACACTACCACAACCTAGTACCATAAAAACCTCACACCACGCAACAGCCCCTCACCACATCATACCACCCACACCACTACCACCCAAATACCATGAAACCCTCATACCACCCACATACCATGAAACCCTCATACCACCCACACTTCCACACCCTTGTACCACGGTACCCTCACACCACCCAAGACCATATCGCCACACCATACCATCCACACTACCACAACCTCATACCATGAAACCCTCATAGCACCCACACTACCACAGCCTCAAACCATGAAACCCTCATACCATCCACACTACCACAACCTCATACCATGAAACCCTCATACCATCCAAACTACCATAACCTCATACCATGAAACCCTCATAGCACCCACACTTCCACAACCTCATACCAAGAAACCCTCATACCATCCACACAACCACAACCTCATACCATCCAAACTACCACAACCTCATACCATGAAACCCTCATAGCACCCACACTTCCACAACTTCATACCATGAAACCCTCATAGCACCCACACTTCCACAACCTCATACCATGGTGCCCTCACACCACCCAATACCCCATCACCACATCATACCACCCACACCACCACCACCCTTCCCTGAAGGCTCCTTACGTTGTCATGAGCTTATAACCAGCAATGCTTTGCTCCACCTTGAATTGAGTTCCCACTTTGATGGGCTCCCCTGGGCTTAAGGGGTATGACTTTTTCACACCTGTGCAAGGGTGGGTGGTGTGATCTGGTGAGAGAATGTTGGACTTGTCCACACCTATCCAAGGGTGGGTGGTGTGATCTGGGAAGGGGGTGTTGGGTGGTATGGGGTTTGTGTAACAGTGAACAATTGCAGCATGGAAGCGGTCGAGGTGTTTAATACTTGTACTGTTAAAATTGGTATGGCTTAAGGGATGCGGCTTTTTCGCACATGCATGGTGGGTGGTCAATGAAACGGTGAAAAATTGCAGCATGGAATTGGATGAAGTATTTAAAACTAGCACTATTGTGTTTACGGTTTGTGTTCAACAATGGTGGTTTATTTATGTGTAGGCTTCCAGAGGGGCGACAATTGTACGCATGAGCAAGCGTGGGTGGTTAATGGCAAAGTAAAGAAGTCCTAGGCGCGTTGCAAGCAACGCGGAAAATTGGCAGCGAGTGTTGGCTATCGGAGCGATAGTTGGCAAAGGAATCGAGTACAGTGGACCGAAGCCAGGGTTTACAAGACAGTTAGGGCCAGGTTTACTTGTTTCTTGTTTCTTCTAGTCAGACGGACAATGCAGTGACCATGGGGGCGCCATCCCACCCCCCAGAAGGGGAGGCTCCGCCAAAAAATACAGCATTGGAAGTAGACCACCTGTTGAACACTATTATTATTGTATTTTGTATATGCGTTGAACACTAGTGCTATCATAATGTGTACGGCTCAAGCGGTACAACTTTTCGCATCTGTACAAGGGTGGATTAATGGCAAGGTAAAAAATTACAGCGTGGAAATGGTCTTCGCATTTAATACAAGTGCTATTGTAATTTATAAGGCTCAAATGGTACAGCTTCCCCCACACCTGTGCAAGGGTGGGTCAGTGGAAACGTGGAAAATTGCAGCGTGGAAGAAGACTGTGTTTAAGGATAGTATTCTAACAATGCGTAAGGCTTCAAATTGTAGACATTCACAGAAAGTGCCCTGAAAACCATGAGCCCATATTTTCCTATATGTACAGCTAATAAACAAACAGTATAGAGCTTAAATTTTTTAACCTGCATTCAGAAAGTAACCCCTCACATACGGCATCAGAGATGGTTTGGTCACTGCACATCTGAGGAGTTAGTGTCCATGAACGTGCTCATCAACTTGTTGTCCCGGCCATGCCTTTAAACAGTCTGAACTTATGTGATTGCATTCTGCACTCAAGAGTGTGGGGTTTGTTGAGTTTTTACTACCCACGTTGACTCTGCCCGCAGACGGTGAGCAGCCTGAAGGCTAGTAGACTATGTAATTATGGATGAATGAAATTAGTCCTGACAAAAATGCTATCTTGCTGCAATATTGCCTATCTAATTGTGAGGATAAGTTGGAAAGCCCCTCCCGGATGTTGTGGAGCGGGTTTGCCTTGAGTCAAGAATGGCCTGTTGATGACAACGTAACGTTTTTAATCAGTCGAAGTCAGCCCATGACTGTTGTCACATCCCAAGCTGCTGCTGCCTGACTGCTGCCTGGACGCTACCCCAAGAGGTAGACAGTGAGCGTGTATTTGATTTATACAAGTTGGCTTCTGGCTGGCTGGCTAGCTAGCTTTTTTCTGAATGAAGATGTTTATACTTACAGTGGGGCTGGACCGCAATATAATTGTGTAACACCGTTCACCAGACAGTGAGCAGCACCTCAGCTCAGCCAGAGGTGAGCTGCAACTGAGCGGTCAGGGATAGCATTTCTAATATTACTGAAATATTGAGACTTGGATTCTCGGGTCAAGAATCCAGCCCCCCAAGCCAACCCAGCCACCCACCCCAAACATACACACTGGACAGGTAATGGAACTGTCAACACCCGTGTGGTCACACTCTGTACTCAGGAGTGTGGTGTAGTAGTGCTTATACTGCCCATGTTTACTCCGCCCCATACAGTGAGCATCCTGAAGGCTGTTATACCGTGTAACCAACCCAACCCAGCCTCCTACCCCTTGAACTTTATCATCAACCATATGCTAGGGAAGTAACTGAGGGGCCTGAGAGGGTAAATTGATCATCTGACCAGGTGTCTATCAGTTGATGACTGAAGTGGCGATAGGATTTCAGCTGGGCCCAAGAACGAGGCGGGAATCGAGCTGCTGCCGCCAATTGAATGATATATTGCTCTTAGCATGCTTGTTCGACTAAGGGTGATTCTCATCGTATCCGAAACCATCCCCAAATAAAGTCGCGTCTTGCGTGAGTGGCCCGTCAATTGCGATGAGCGAACGCTTAGCAAATCAGCACAGTGTATATTGCCGCCTCGAGAAGGCGGTCGGATCACAACTTATCAGTCCAAGTTAGCACTCCTTGCCCCCCCGAAAAGGAAGCTAAGTATATTCCCATTTCGTCTCATGCTGAAAATGCACAATTCGGCCCGAGGCTCTGTCTGTTCGAAAGTAGCTGGAAGGCTTTGAAGGTTGTGAAGTCGCACCTGGGTACCATTCGGGCAAATGGGCATAGTTGGCGACAAACTCGGAAACTCTCCATGCATCTCCAGCCACGCGGGATGAGTATTCATGCTCCACAGCATTGCGCACTACGGAGACCCCACGCACTCGCGCAGGCCGGACGCCCGCAGCACGCACTGGCCTGGCAACTGGGGCTTGTTTGGCCTGCATATTTCGAATTCGAATACTGCGATTTCGGGAATTGAAGGGGGGTAGGCAGGATTGTTGGTAGGATGAAAAGCTGTAAGTTCAGACAGGGAACCAGATCAGCGAACGGCTACGGACAATTGTTCGAGGCTGGCGTGTTGAAGTAACCGTCGGAGTATACGTAAGCAGTCAACACCAGAGGGGTTTAGGGTCGAAGTTATCCCCAGTTCCGACCGGGGCACCGTAGAATTGTGTGTGCAACAGACCGCAACAGACGGTGAATTGTGTGTGCAACAGACGGTGACACGGTGTGTTTCCTTATAATAATCGACTTGGTTTGACTTGACTCAATCGGATTTGGGTGCGTTTTTTACGCAACCGCTTTATGCTGCGACGCGAGAAACGTCGCAGCTATGCTTCGGGGTATCGGCTGGTATTGGAGCACTAAGGGCACCACCAAACCGACATCATGCCGCCTGCCCAGAACCATGCTGCTCTGCCTAAAGTAACCCCTGCCAGAGCGACGAAACCATTCACTCAGCTAGTCTCAGCCTCCAAATTAATTGTGCGTCTGACAAATAGGCTACCGGTATGGATTGCTCACATTTGAACTATTAATCGAATACTCGGCAACCAGCCAGATTTGCTGGCTGGACTGCTGGAGCCATGTAACCAAGTTCAAATTAACTTTTAAACCAAGCAAACAGAGTGCTGGACTACACAGGTGTCTGTAATCTGAACACGGGAGTGTGTAGAAGTAGTAGCAAAAAAGGGAGAAGAAGAAAAAGTGGTCGTTCACATTTCCTGGTAAAACATTTCCTGCCGAAAATGGCGAGCAGCCAAAATGCCAAATTGCTGGCCGAAGCTAGGTGGCCAAGTTCAAGCAGTAAATTGTAGGTAGTTTTCATAACACCAGCCCCACGTTTACTCAACATGCAGAAGGTGACTCGGGGAGCAGGATGCATGCTTCTTGTCTGCCCTCGTCAACATAGTGTTTCAGGAGTTACACTCGTCAGAGGTGCACGTGTGAATGGTAATGGGCTGGCAACTCTTGCCGATATACTCCCTCTTTGTGCAGGAGTGACTCCGACGTTTACATATAATCATTGGGCTAGTGCACTAAGACCCACTCTTTGAGGCGAAAATCTTTCTTGTAAAAAAAGAAAATGTTGGCAGTAGACCATGTAATCAAATCAAATTACACAATAGACATTTTGTCAGCATATTATCCTTGTGGTACCCCTTACCAATCAAGAACAACTTCGTATATGACAATGTTAGATCTGGACATGTCGGTGGACTGTCAATTAAATACATACTTAATCTTATTTATAACTTGACGTTACTTAGCCTCCACTCCTCCACTTATCAAATACACCAGAAGTAGTATGTTTTCTTTAAATCGACGATAACTGGAAAGGGATGTACGTTAGAGGAATTATTCTGGATTGTTTCGGGGAGCATACAGATTTTGCTTCGACTGCGACAGCAACCTAACAACTTCAGGAATGCAACACACCTCAGGATTGCCATCAAATGCATGCTGGTCAAATGCATGCTGGTCAAATGCATGCATTGCCATCAAAGGTAACTTGAATTAGACGACCAAACTCTGAGGTGACTTGGAACATGTGAACCGGCGCCAACACAGCTGTGGCTAGATCATCTGACCTTGGGCATGTCAACATGTGCCATTCAGGTGTGGCGAGGTCAGCTCACTTTGGACATCCACATGTGCCCACACGGCTATGAGGTGATCAGCTGACTTGATATACCTATCAACATGTGCCAACACAGCTGTGGCGCGGTCAGCATGCTTCGGGCATATCCACATGTGTAGGGATGTCAATATCGTACTGATCCCCAAGATGATCGGGCGATAGCTCAAACAATATCGTACGATATTTCACATGATATCGTCGATATATCTATACAATACAACATACATATACAACGGGCTGCCCCCCTCAACCTCACGCCTCGTAAAAAGGCGTATTACTTATTTATTTGATTTATACAACCCTACACATGTGTAACGACAGCCATGGCGAGATCAGCTGACTTTGGACATGCCAACACAGCTATGGTGTGCTCAGCTCACTTAGGACATATCCACATTGGGTAACATAGCTACGGTATGGTCAGCTGACCTGTCAAATTGTCCCACGATATGTCAAGATGTCCCAACCAGGGCTGTTCAGACCGCTGTGTCTTGCTCCGCAGACGCAATGTTGGTAGGGTCCGTTGCGCCGCAGAATCAGATCCAGTGAGTTGGTTGCATCACAGACACAGACTTTGGAGGGTCTGTTGCATCTCAAGAAGGGTCTGGGTGCATTGCAGACACAGATTTTGAAACTGGTTGCGTCTCAAAAGCAGATTTTGAAACAGGCAGCGTCTAGAGAAGCAGATTTGGGCCCCCCCCTTAACAACCCTGGTCCCATCATGGCCTTGGCGTGGTCAACTCTCTGCTTCAATGGCCGCCTCAATGCGACGGTTGTACTCTCCCACCATCCTTCGTAGCATGTGGTACTTGTCCATCACACCACCCACCTGAGCCTCATGCAACGACTGCATCTCTGCCATTCGCTCACGCATGGAGCGAATCTGAAGGGTGGAGCGGATGGTGGTGGTGGTCGGGTGGGGTTATTTGGGTGGGTGGGGTGGGATTATTAGGGTCCGTGTGTGGGGTGGTTGGGGTGGGTTGGTGGGGTGGGGTTATTTGGGTGGTGGGGTGGGGTGGGGTTATGGGGGTGATTGGGGTGGGTGGGCTGGGGTGAGTGGGGTGGGTTTACTGGTGTATGGTTCATTACATGTAACAGGTGATAGTAGAGTCATTGCACAGTCATGTGGTAGCTCACATGATACGTGTTACTGGTAGTGAACATGTGTGCAGGTGGTTTGACAGATGTGCAGGTGTTGTGACAGGTGTATAGGTGGTGGACAGGTGATTAGGAGTCGTGACAGGTGTACAGGTGGTGGACAGGCGCCTAGGTGGTATGACAGATGTACCGGTGGTATGGCAGGTGTACAGGTGGCGTGACAGGTGCCTAGGAGGTATGACAGGTGTGCATGTGGTAGACAGAGGAGCTGTCACATAAAGCTGATCAGATCAGGAACAAAATGATGGAAAGGCGAGCTACTTCAACAAGATCAAATGCATAAGCGATGGGCATGATTAATATATGACTACGATAAATAAAAGGTGCCGCAATAATGCAGGTTATGAGTCATAAATAACTTAATAAGTGGCTAAGGTACAGGATTGTATTGGATTGTTACATGATTTTTGAGCCCACTCTGGGCTGCTCACTGTCTTCCGATTCCGATTCCCCCCGTGCGATACCCAGGGAAACCAGGGAGCTTACTAAGCGGATTAGACAGTTTAAAAACTTGCCCGGGTTGTCGCAGCCAAAGGGCAGATAACGAAGATTAAATGACTAAATAAGAGGTCGGCCACAGTGCAGATAATGAATAATAAATGACTTAATAAGATCAGCCAGATAATAAATAATAATTTACTTGAAAAGATCAGCCATGGAAAACAAATTTCTTAACAAGAGCAGCCAGATATTTAATCATAAATAACTTAATAAGATCAGCCGTAGTGGCATCCTTACCATGGCCTCATCTTCAGCCCCCTTAGCAGCTACAGCCGCATTCTCTGCATCCATGGCATCTTTACTCTTCATTTGCTCCTCCACACAAGACACAGCTGCCTCCATCTTCAGAGCTGACTGCAACATGGGTTCAAAAGGTAATATGATGTTGACCAAGTCAAAGTTGACATATTCTTAGTCCAGGTGCCCTGTTGTTGTACAGTGCGCCACAGTGTTATCCAATGTAACATTACATTGCCATACATGCTATGATGCAGACCCAACTCAGACATCCTGGGCTTGAAGCTTGGTGGCCATACTCCCTGGTTCCTGGTGGGTATCGTGAGACGAATCGTATTATGCAGACGATTAGACACCTCAAGGAGAAAAGAACCATGCATAAATTAGTATTCTTCCCCTTCTTCTCCATGATGCTTCCTATTCACCATCCCCCCCCCCCCCCCCCCCCCCCCCCCCCCCCCCGGTCTGTAATGCAGCTTCTAGGCAGCTCCCCTGGCTTGCTACCCAGCCAAACCTGCGTTAACTCTGCAACTGGAAGCTGACAGAATCATCTTTCCGATACTGTTGAAATCTTGGGGCTCGGTCCAGTGGCTAGCCCAGGGAGCTGCCTAAAAGTTGCTGCTTGTAGCTGAAAAATAGAGATATGACTAACTCACCTGCTGCTCTAGCCGTTGAAACTTCTCACTGACTGTAAGCTGGTGCCGTTTGAGGGTCGTGCTCTGATTCACAATCTCCGACAAAGCTCGCTCATTGCTGTTGATAGACTCGCGGGAATCCTTGACCTGCGGGACCGGACAATCGTGCAGAGGAGTGGTGAGATTCTGCTCACTGTTTATCTTTTAGGCTATGTGTAGCAGCTTCTAGGCAGCTCCTTCCCCCTGGCCTTGGGCAAGCCGGCCTGAAGATAGCTAGTGTGTATGAAAGCTGAAATGACAGGCATGCCAACGCAACTGAAAGCTGTTTGGGGGATTCTTGACCAGAGCGATAGGACCAGGATATTTATACGGAAATTGACCAGTGTCTCTACGTAGCACCACGGTGCTCGTAGCAGCCTTTGGGATGCTACTTGCAGCTTTTGGGGGCCCCCAAAGCAACCCCTGAAAAGCTCTACATGGCACCACCAAATCACCAGCGTACATAATTTAGCTCTTGTGCTACATGTAGCACCTCAACAAAATCCGTGCCACCAACCTGCTGGGAGACATCCTTCTTCCTGGCGACAGCTGCATCCAGCTCCTCCAGAAGTTTGATGCAGCGGCCAACCTCCTTGTCAAACCTATCAGCCAATTGTGAGGCCATCAGGTTAATCAGGACTCTTGATCACATTGGCTTGTTACTGCTTGGCTACTGAAGGGATGTTGCTTTAACTAGGGAACCGCAATATGATATTATATGATTTCATCTCATCATATGATATCATATGATGCCTGCAGTCTGACTAGGTTAAGGTACCATTTATATGCAATATCATATGATGCACAATGTATGATATCATACTCGCCTTTGGCCAACATCATATGATATGCCGGTCCCTACTTGTAACTGCTTGGCAACTAAAGGGCCTGCTACTACGATATCTACTACTGGCTGGCTGGTACTAATGGTACTACTACTAGGGCCTAGTACTAGCACCTCCCAAACCCAAAACATGCAGTCAGTCAGCAACCGTCTACACATCTGCTCCTGCTGCTTAATCATCCTTTTCAACTAAACTATTCAAAGGCTAGTGTAATAAACTAATACGATAATCAAAGAAACCTGCAGGACCCCGAATGTAAGACTTAACCACTTCTGACCACTGTATGTGTCTATATTGGGATCTATCTGTACATCAGCACCACTGTTTCTTGTTTTGGCTACGCGTAGCAGCTCTAGGCAGCTCCTTTTCCTCGATTTTGGGCCAAACCTGAAGCTAGCTAGTGTGCCTGAAAGCTGACATGACAGGCATTCCAATGCAGTCGAAAGATTTGTACTTGACGCTGTGGCTGGCTGATGGAGCTGTGTGGAAACTGCTATGCACAGCCCAAAAAGGAAATAGTGATCGGCATGCATGCAGGGGCAGCAGGCAGGGCACACTCACTTTGCAACCATTTCAAGCTTTCGGTCATTGTCAATGGAGTTGCTGTTGAGGGTGGCATAGTAAGTGCGTTGCTCTTCTGCCGCAGCTGCCAGCTCAGCAATTGCCGAACGATGCTTGTCTGGGCTCTGAAAGCAAAATCCGAAAATGAAATCAAACTTGATGTCAGTAACACCCTCAAATCAAAACAAGTGGTAGGTCAGTTTAATTTGATCATTCGGTGTGACTACCTTTGGTTGGCGGGCAGCTGCATACTGTGGGCAGGTGAAGTTGGTTGGTTGATAGGAGGAGTTTGACAGCCCATACACATTTCCTTGCTCGCGGCTTTGATTGATTGGTAGATGGAGGCAAGGATGGCGGAAAGACAACTTAGGTGACATGCCCCCCAGTCTTTGTACCTTTTAAGGCCTACGTCTCCATTTCAACAGCCCAAGATGTACTGATATCATAGTGCAAAGCCCCATATAAGGATTATATGTATGCATGTATATAGCCAAACATAGGCAGATACTCCAGTATAGGGTCATACATAAGGATGTGCATATAGCTGCTAGATCTGATCCAGCAGCTGCTCTGTCTCCTGCGTCAATGCAGTGACCAAGCTAAGTGAACCCAACCCAACCTAACCCAACCCAACTCGACCCCCCTCACCCCCCACCCCCCAAACAGACACGTTCGCCCACCCATACCTGCACGATCTGATCCAGCAGCTGCTCTGTCTCTTGCTTCAATGCGGAAAGGTCCAACTTTGCTTGTGACGCCTGATCTGCAAGACCGTTAGCTTGAGACTTAAGTGTGCGCACATCGCCCTGCAACGCTGCTTGCTCTTTGTTGAGCACTACGTTTTTTGCCATCACCTCTGCATCCCCTGCGTCTACTTGCTTCACTTCAGCCAACTGGGACTCCCTATTCGCGTGTTGCCTCTTCAGCTCAGCAGTCTGCGGGGAAGGAAAGAAGTCATTGGGAGTGTTCCACGATTATTACCCCCAACTGATGAACCAAAAGGTGCTGCTTGTTAATGGATTTTAGAGGCTTGTGAAAAACGATTTGGTAAAGAAATTGTTACCTTATCAAAAAACCAGATAACCAATATTGTCTGTGTAGAAAACATGTAGCTGGGAAGGGGAAAGTCTGGTGCTTATAGTTATGCATTGACTACCACTGCTTCATTTCTGGGCTACGCGTAGCAGCTTCCACCCAGCTCCATTAGCCAGTGACTGATGCAAGCCCACAAGTGTCAGCTGCATTGGAATGTCTGTCATGCTAGCTTTCGGACGCACTAGCTAGTTCCAGGTTTGGCCCAAGGGTGGGTGAAAGGAGCTGGTTAGAAGCTGTTACGCGTAGCTCAAAAAGGAAACAGTGTTGACTGCAAGGAAGCACGGCCTCATGAATGGAGATGAAGTCTGGTACTTGCAGTTATTCTTTGTGCCAGGATCTATCATACTTTACCAATGCACCTATCTATGGGTAGCGCCCTTGTCAGAAATACGTTGTTGCCAGGATCTATCATACTCAACCAATGTACGTATCAGACATCTGATCAGATGTCCGATAGGTGCATTGGTGGAGTAGTATGATTGATCCTGCATGTTGACTACAAGGAAGCACAGCCACAGGAATGGAGATGGCGATAATGTGTATTGCAATCCGGTTGAATACCTGTTGAATAATACCGCTTTTACCGACAAAGACGGCAAGCGGCCAAATTGCTGGTTGGAGTGTAACCAAGTTTAAGTTCAAGGATTGCGATCCTGGGGTAGACAGATGGGCTAACAGGCACTGATTCCTTTTTGGGCTACGCATAGCAGCTTCTAGGCAGCTCTCTTCAGCTACCCTTGGGCCAAACCTACAGCTAGCTAGTGTGTCTGAAAGCTGACATGACATGCATTCCAATGCAGCTGAAAGTTATGGGGTTGATGCAGTGGCTGGCCGATGGACCTGGCTGGAAGCTACAATGAGTAGCCCCAATAAGAAACAGTGACAAAAAAAGAAACAACGAATACGACAATCAGAACTGCAACTCAGCTTCAACAGAAAAGCAACAGCCATCGATGAGCCTATGCAGAGGCCTTGATAGATAAGAGGAGGTGTGGCGATATGGGCAAGACTGGGGATCACAACTCGACTACAAGTAAAACAACAACGACAATCACAACTGCAACATCAGCTTCAACAGAACTGCAACAGGCAATGATAAGAGCAACAACAACATGAACAGGTGGGAGAAATGTGGTGGTCCTTGACAAGGGGCGCACATTTTTGGCGTGCTCCTCTTGCACTGACTCCGTCTGCTGAACAAAAGAGTCCAATTGAGCCTGCAGCTCTTGAAAGACAAGGGCCTTCTCCTCTCGGAATTTGGCAAAGTTCACAACGGCACTAAGATGACGGCGCAGGCGCAGTGTGTCAGGCTTGAAAATATCCTGTGCCAAGATGAGTAGGCAAGATGAGTTGGCAAGATGTCAGTATATGAACATGTAAATGTCCTATTGGATGGGTGTAAGTAGAGGTGTCCTAGGGGGGAGTCTGATGTAGAAGGATGCGGATGGGGAGTCAGAAGGAGTCAGTGTATGCCAGGTGTGTGTGTGTGGGGGGGGGGGGGGGGGGGGGGGGGGGGGAGGGGGGAAGGGGGGGGGGGAGGGGGGGTAGAGGGAGGAGGGGAAGAGATGGGGCGTGTCAGGCTTGAAAATGTCCTATCACAGGATGGGTACCAGTTTAGGTTTCAGAGGAAGGTGGGGGAGGGGGAGGGGGAGGGGGGGGGGGGGGGGGGGGGGAGGGGGTCACCGTGTCAGTGGCTGTGTGTGTGTGTGCGTTTGATGTGTTTGTATTTGTATGTGTGTATCCAGGGGGGCGGGGCGGGGCGGGGCGGGGGGGGGGGGGGGGGGGGGGGGGGGGGGGGGGGGGGGGGGTAGCAGTTGTGGTGACGATAAGTTACTGGTTGGGTGGCATGGCATGGCAGGATATATGTGGTCAATTGTGGCAAGACGCACCTTCCAACTGAAGTCCTTCACTCCGCATGCGAGGAGCAGCTTTGATGTCTGTCGCAGAAAGTTATTGCTGGGAATAGACTCATCATGAAGCTCGGGGTACTCAAAGGCATCCATGGCAGTGAATGCTGGCTGGGTTAGCTCCTCCCTGCATTGAATGCAAACAACCTGAGCAAGACAGTCGGCATTCAAAGAAATACTTGGCAGTGAATTCTGGCTGGGTCGGCTCCTCCCTGCAGTGCATGCGCACAGCCTGATTTCCTGGTCAATACAATTAACATTCAAATGAATCCATGGCAGTGAATGCTGGCTGGGTCAGGTCCTACCTGCATTGAATGCAAACGACCTGATCTAGACAATTGACATTAAAAGGATTCTGTGGCAGTGAATGCTGGCTGGATTAGCTCCTCCCAGCGGTGAATGCAAACAACTTGATGAACATAAGAAGGCATTCCTGCTATTGGTTTAGCACACCATGTCTTTCGGAACACTCCCAGACTATATGTGTTTGCTGTAGCATGCACCCATTAGACTCTCTGACCAGTACGCTTGGCAAGCACCCAGATATTTACCACATTCTTTGTGTGCACACATGAGCCGAGCTGCATGCTTTTGCATGCACTGAGATTATTTGTATTGGGAATCAATCTTGACGCTCAGCACAATTTTTGACCCCTGCTATTGGTTTAGCACACTATGTCTCTCTAAGCACTCCCAGACTATAAGTGTTTGCCATGACATACACCCCTTAGACTTTGATTTCTCCTTAACACCCCCATTGTCTGTGGATTTCTGATCCCTGCATTGGTTTAGCACACCATGTATATTTGAACACTCTAAGACTGTATGTGTTTGCTATGGCACACCCCCTTTGGCTCTTTGACCAGTACGACTGGCAAGCACCCAGATATTTAACACATGCTTTGCGTGCACCCATAAGCAGAGCCGTGTGCACCGAGATTAGTATTCATGGGAATGCAAACATAGAACGATAGGCTTTGGTTCCTGCGGAGAATAATATTTTGTGATTATAATGATTTGAATTTGTTATTTAACTGCTGAAGATGGCGAGCAGCCTTAAAGGCTGGTGCTATGATAACAAGTTCAAGTTCAAGTCCAAGAATGTATTTATGACAGTGAATGGTGGCTGTGTCAGCACTTCCCTGCAGTGTATGCACACAGCCTGATCAAGACAATGAATACTCAAACGTATCCATGGCTGGCTTAGCACGTCCCTGTATTTATAGCACATAGCCTGATCAATATGGCCATTCCCGACCCCCAATGAAGGATCAACCTAAGGACTTCCACAGTTTGTGCATTCTTGAGTTTGTTTGGCTGGTCTCCAGAGTTTGTTAGGCTGGCATCCAGAATTTGTTAGGCTGGTCTCCAGAGTTTGCTGGACTGGTCTCTAGAGGTTGTTAGGCTGGTCTCTAAAGTTTCAGCTGCCACAGAACTGTGGATGAACACACTTTTGCTACTGAAGACGGCGAGCAGCAAAATTACTGGCTGAAGGCATGCAACCAAGTTCAAGCTTAAGTGTATGAGGCCAATCATGGCAGGGAGGAGCAGGAAATGAATTCTTTGGATACACAGCATGAGGGTACCGACTGGCATTATTGTGGGGTGTTGGGGGGGGGGGGGGGGGGGGGGGGGGGGGTTAAACAGTGGGGAGGTGGAATATGACGGTTGCTTTGTCCTCGTGCCCCGCTGGACTTCAAATGTGCCCGCTGCTATCAAGGGAGGCAAGGGGGACTTCAGAGCATCAAAGCTAGGAGAATGTGGACGAACCGAGGCTGCTGGACGACACGTGCTGATTGACAGACATTAGACATTCGGAGCTTTCGAAGCCTGGACAGCCCGCACCCAACCACACCATCCCCTCGGGAATTTGAATTACCGGCTATATCCTGTCAACATGATGACAAGATGCTCGAAGACGGGGCGGACACTGTCGTAGGTTGGCTTCGCCATCTGTGCTGCCTCCATATGCACCTCCATCTCCAGTAGGCAGGCGAACAAGTCATTGTCATCCAGCACAGGAAAGCTGAATTGCGACATACTTTATTGCGTCTAGTGTTCGCTCAAAGCTACTTAGTGTGTGTAGACGTTCTCAGCCTGTTCCAGTCGTATCTGTCGTTGCCGCGAACAGCTGTAGCTGTCACAATTCAAAATAGATAGTAGCTCGAGGAAAGAGATGCGGTAATGTATCAAGAGCAGAGCGTCCTCAATAGCTCGTTGGGCTGGCAACAATCCTCTATCTGCAACCATGGAGCCTTGCAGGGGGCGGGATGGTCGAACAATGAAAATCGTTCGCGTACTGCCTATGCCACCCTGTCAGCAGTACCCACAGCTTCGAGCCTCACCTGTCAGATCCCTTGCCTCTTCATCGCGCCACTCACCATTGAACACAGAAAGCGGGCCATAGTAGGAGGATCGCAATGAGTACGTATTATCAGAGCGCACGTCGTATGTTCCGCTCTGCAGACCCCAACCACCATCCCGAGGAAAAGAAACCTGTACCGTGGGACCGTAGTTCGCCTCAGTTGCCGCGGTGTCAGTGCCAAGTGCCACCTGTGTGAAGTTTGAACCCTTCCCCCTGGCGATGGAGGAGACGAATTATTTTAACATCTTTCTCCCGACAACTCTGCAAGCGTGTGGAAAATGAACGTGAGCAATTTCCCCGGTTGGTCTCCAGGGGGCAGGAGATGAGGAAATACAAATGATATAATAGATCACTGTCAAATTGCCATTTCGGTAACTCATTTGCGCTTTTTCAAAATCTCGCATATGTAACGATATGTCAAACTAATGGTATGGTTTGAATGCTTCCACTTTTTGAATTTATCTTTGTCAGCAATCCGGCAGCAATTTCGTATCAGCACTTTACTCTGTGCAGTTTGCACTCTTAGTGAGTCCTCAGGCCCTTTACCCAGTTCATCAGGCCCTTAAAAGAATGTGTAGATTTGAATAATTATACTCTTGATACCGGTATTGATGACGCTCATAACATTGTTGGCGGAGCCTCCTCTTCAAGTGGGCAGGAGCCCCCGGGTTAGCCAGGTGTCTGATTGTGCAACCGACCAACTGACCAACCGACCGACCGAAAAATTGAAGCCTGACACATCTGCCAACTGTCCCATAACCAATTAACCAGGGTACTTAAAAAGGCCAAATTGGCCAGCGCTTTAGCGCACTTGAAAACAAAAAAACTACGCTTTGTAGTGCAAAAAGCGCAAAAATTGCTTGCTGCGCCCACACTACAGGGAGTTGCAAAAAACTGCGCTTAAAGCGCAGAGGGGGTCAAAAAGTCAGCGCTCAAAAGCGCGCGCTTTGAATTACCCTGCCCATAAGTAGCTGGCTTCCGCTGCCAAACTACTACGCCAATTTTCCGCGTCGCTTTCGTTGCTGATCCCTGATACTTTTCTCCAAGTTTGGCAAGCAGTCATGTACCCAAGTTCAAGTTCACCTTGGGCCCTTGTCTGCATGTCTTCTGATCTCTTCCATTTGTGTGACTGGGTGAGTCAGCAAAAAAAAAAAATTGATCAAGACAGCTTTATCGCTTTATCCTCGAATGCCCCTCACTTCCTCAGGCACCATTTTTACAAATTCATTTGAACCAAGTTACATCAGCACAACCAGACTACCAAAAGTTGCACACACATAAAATCAAACGCCAGGGGGGTTAGGACCCACACAAGTTGAACGTGTTCTTCAAGATAACTATTATACAAATCATAAACTCAAACAGAAAACAAGCTGGAACTAAGAGACTACCATACCCACATCTTCATTCAGACAAGAGGGGCACTCTGACTCAAAGGACTACAGCGCTATGCACGCAGACACTCCTCTAAAATGCGCAAACACAAAAAACTGCAGCCTTGGAGGTGCATGCATAACTAAAAGAGTGGCCGCCAAATACAAGTGTTTATCCAAGCAAGCATGCCCAGAAAATACCGTGGGTAGATCGTTGTTAACTTTGACTGCAGCAAACACAAAGGAGTCTGGGGATTGAAGGCAAAGTCTATGAGCATGATCTCGGTCACACGGTGACATTGAAATATGATCGGTGAAACAAGTAGCTGCCTGATAGGACATCCAGACCAGGGCACACACCTGTCACGCTCAAAGATCCCTCAGACAGGCATCTACAATGAAATTAACGGACTTCACACATTGGCCACACAAACACACAAGTGATTTGACACATGAAAAATCATGTACGGTTGTTGCTGCAAACATGCAATCATGTCTGTCATGATCTTGATATGAGGGTGATCCTTAGACACAACACTAGATTACCATGCACATGAGTCCCTGTGCACTTGAACAGTCATTATGGATGGAGCAGTAAGACGTCAAAACGAACAAACCAGAAGCATCAATTTTGAGCTCTAGGTGAGTTTTATTTTCAAGCTACAAAGTTACCATACTTAGACTAACAGCCAACCACGCTGCTCACTTCAGGCAGAGTCGTGTTGCCCCTGCCTGTCGAGCTACTAGTGAAGTTGTGGCTCCTATCAAGCTGGCTTGAGTGGTCCGCGCCAGTGGGCAGACGAGACATATGATTCAGGGACGATACGACAGCCTCTGCAACCAGCAATGAACTGCTCTTGCTGTTGTCCGTACGCATCGCCTGTTTCGAAATGAGGGCAGCGTCCCTAGGCGATGGATCGCATGCAGCAATGTGGGCGGGAGCAACAGCCTTGGGGGGCAAGGAGTTGGGGGCATAGGGGTGGGAAGCGGCAGCACCGCTGCCGGGATCAGACTTCATCACAGGTCCCTTGGCGCTGGCACTAGCATTCTGTCCATGTGTGTTGGCAGCTCTTCTGTTTACAAACTTAGGACGGCGGTGAGGCATGGCATAGGCTGGAGCAGTCACGGGGCTTTCATCCTTGGCTCCCTTCAGGTGGCCGTCAGAACCTCGTTTGCAAGTTGATGCGTTGACCTCAAGCCCCTGCTGTTGCTCCTCAACCTGCTGCTGGGGTACTTGCTCCACCTGCACCTGCTCTTTCCCAGAAGCCTGTGCTGCACCACCAGCATTCTTGGTAGCAGGAGAGGTGCCCTCACTAGGGGCAGTCAAGGTATTGATTAGGATTTGTTCGGGCAGGCAGCGTCTCTGGTGCAACAGGCTCACACACACAAGCTGATCTACATTTACCTCAGGCAGACGGGGTTCCGATTGTTTAGCAAGCAAAGAGCGCCCTAGGTGCCATCCACTTGTGCGGGGGCAATGCTCTGGCATCTGTGGGGGCCAGTGCTGCTGTGCAAATTGACGCCGGAGAGCTCGCTTCATGTGGCCAAGAAGCTCTTGCTGCACGTCAAGAGAGGAGGGGGGTGCCAGGGAAGGTTGAGGCTCTGATGCTGAGGGGGTGCTCATAAGAAGCTCTGATGCAGATGCCTCGCTGCCAGATGCATCCGCTCCGAGCCCTGAAGTTTCCATACGGCTTCGCTGGGCGACCACACCACCCTCAGTCGGCGATGAGGGCAGCACTGACGTCAGTTGATCTCCCTCAAGATCAAAGTCCGCCCTAGGTTGCTGAGACGCTGAGGGTAGCAGCTCGGCTGCACCCTCTACAAGCTGCAGTGGCCCAGGGCCCTCCTCTGCCCCTCCAGCAGTATGGCTACCCCCTGCGCTGCAGCACTTATCACCCTGAGCCGCATTCTCTCCAAGCAGCTGGCCAAGTCCATCCTCTACGCTCTCACTCGCTTCCTCTTCAGCACCACTATCACTGTCTACGTCCATAGCCTCAACTACATGGTTGGGCAAAGTTTCACTTGCATAGGCAGCCAGCTCTGTGTTGCTGTCAGCTGGCCCTTGGGCACTGTTTGGCTGCGAGAAGGCCTTCTTCTGCTTCCCATTCCCATCTACAGTCAAATCAGTTGCATCACCATGCACCCAAGACCGAACTTGTTCTGCTGGCCAGTAAAACTTGGATCCATCCGAGAATCGAACCACAACACAGTCCTTGTGAGATGTGTCCTTTTTTATCACTCGGCCGCTGCAGAGTGAACAATGGTGGGGTCAGATAAAGTCTGTTTTGCTACCATCCTACCCCTCAAAGAGGGATATGTTTGTATAACTCCAAAACAAGTGGACAACCTGGGACAGCCTATTCCTAAAATAACCAGGAGAGCCAAGAGGAGCCAGGCCTCAAATTGTTCAGTCATGCCGATTGATTTCTTTGTGAGTACAGGGCTGTAATTGCATGTAACATTGCGATCTTTTAAGTTACTTTTCAGGTCATTCTGAGCACCTCATTTAGGGTGGGGGTAAGGTGTGTGTGCGTGTTGTGTTGGTGGTGGTCGGGGGGGGGGGCAGGGAAGGGGGGTCAGCCCCTCATTTGGTTTTTTTTGCTAACTTCTTACTTTAAGGACCTCCAAATGACATTCTGAGACCCCCCATTGAGTAGGCCTTGGTAAGGATAGTATATTGGCCACCATTTTGATTCTCCCATGCACTAACTAATTACCCCCCCCCCCCCCCCCCCCCCCCTCTCCCAGCCCAGGAGTATGAGTTGGCTGGGTATGGGTTGATAATATGGGTGGGTGAATGGGTGGGTAATATGGGCGAGTAACATGTGGGTGAATGGGTATGGATGGGTGGTATGGGTGGGTGAGTGGGTGGGTAATGTGGGGGTATGCAGGGGTGTGGGTGAATGTGTGTGACAAAGTGAGTGAGTGTGTGAATTCGTGTGGGTGTGTGGGTGAGTTTGGGTTTAGGGTGTGTGTGTGTGTGGGGGGGGAGGGGGGGGGGGGGGGGGGGGGTATGGCCGCCCCCCGAAAAGGTGAAGGGTGACTACGGTACTTGGGCGACCCAAAGGGGATGCAGAACTGATTTTTGACTATCACACAATCCCTGTGTGGGAATTCCGAGGATGCCATTATGTGCGCCATATTGTAAACCCCCAAAATACTCCTCTACTCTAGAGGAGTATTCTGGGGGGTTAGTTGGCAGTCCTCTAACCCCTGTCACTGGAAGCCCATGCGCCCATTTGTTAGGCTCATATCTGATTCAGGGATATTTTGGAACACATGTGAGCACGAAACAGGGTTTGAGTAAGACGTGAGGGAATGGCCTGTGACCCCAGCCAGAGCCAGGGCCGGAGGATAGATCTGAGCCCCAATCCCTTCTCAATTCCCCCTATCTAACACAGGAGGACATCTAGCTATATGCCTTCAAGGTACCGAATTCATGTAGTTCAGGATGGATCATGATGGATCCACTTCCGGTTCAGTTCCCCTGTCTGGAGGCGTACGCTTGGTTGGCTGAAGGCAGGCTGGGCACGCGGTGTCAGATAGCTGTTGGAACTCTGCCGCTTCACCCTCCTTTCAGGCTGACAGCCTCGACGCAGGGTACGCAGCGCATACGATTTCTTTTAATTTGCAGCAAGGCTATCGCTGCAATCTCCGAGGCAGCTAAGTCCACCTCAGACCGGCCCAGTCGACAACAGCTAGTACCAGGACGAAATTATTCCTGGTTGCAGCAGTGGCGTTTCCCCAACTACAGTCGCTTCTGCCTTCTCCTATACCATTCCCAGAGAGGTTGGAGGCAGCAAGAAGTTCGACTTCAGCCCTCCTATGGTCGGCCAACCCCCCACCCCACTCTCTCGCCTGAGCCCTCCTCGCACCTGAAATATTTTACCGAGCTTGCGCGTTTGGGCACATTGAACTCCTGAAGTGGCACTCGGGCAACTACAAGGGTGGCGTTAGGGGAAGTAGAGGTGAGCAGAGGAAAGCTGCAGGGAGAAGTCCCCCTTCTGGCGCCACCTAGGTGGGTGGGTCAAGTTCGAGCTGCACCTCTCCCTCAGCGTGTTCTTACCTTTCCCGATGATGTCGGCGTACTTCTTAGCCCGCAGGCGTTTCCCTGGACTCATTTCCCTTGAAACGACGAAGTGTGGGGAGCTGCAAGCTGGAGCTCAACGGACACCCTGGGGGCAGTAGGGACACGCAGCAACAACAGGGCGGGTAAGTTCGAAGTGAATAAGCACAGTATAAGTTAGATCCGAGGATTGGGAGCTGGAGAAAAGAATGGCAGTTTCCCGAATGTTGCCGAGGTATGAGGAGTTGCTTCCAGCAAGCCCCGGCCCCCTTGAGTGCTCAGGGCCTGCCAACTGGCCTCCAGCCCCACTCTCCTTCATATCAGAGCACACGTCGCCATCCTACTCCAGCCTATTCGCATGCATCGCTGGGCATGACAGGCATCAAGGACATCGAGCATTCAAACGTGGGCATTCTTAAGCGACTACTATACCTCGAGGGAGCTTGGTATACTGTTCGCGTCTTTCGCAGCTTTCAAATCCCGGCCTGGTACAGGTCCTTCCCTCTCCAGCGGGAAATTGCTGCGGAACAGCTGCGAGTAACGGGAGAACTTGGTGCTCATCGCTTCGTGCAAAGCTTGCCAGGACTTGAAGCCCCTACACCACGTTGACAACCCGGTGTTTTTTTCGGACCACGCCACCCAGACCGCGCCTGCCAGCTGAGTTCCGACAACCCGGGGTCTTCCGCAAACAAACAATTTTGCATGCCTTGGACATGCCAACCAGATTAACAAGGGAATTAAAATCACAATGATGTCTGCATTTTCCAACATTGCGCCTAAGTGAAGCACGAAGACCCTGGGCTCAAGGCCTACCGCGATTGGGCGCCACAGGAAGCGCATGCGCTATTCAATAGGCGCTTCGGCTTAGCGTAAGCGTGTATCTGAAATTGGAATTCCAAGGCCGCGCCATAACACCCCATAAATGTATCGAGTGCGTGGGTTTCTCCTGACGCAGGCCCAGGTCTACGTGACCTAGCGGCGAGTTGTAACGCTCTACTCAACGCTCGACTTCCATTATTCCATCACTACAGTCCTGCTTTCTGTATCAATTAACGCCCATTGTGAGCTTCAGCTTGGCGCGCAGTTTGGCTCGTGTCCGAACCAACCCACCACAACTAACTCCCTGCCCCACCCTCGAGCCGAACAGTGGCGTTTCTAGCATGTCCACCCAACAGGTAGCAGGTCTGCTAACTTCTCGGCCAAACTCCTCTCAATTACCTGTTCCAGCTCAGAGCTTCCGGATTCCGCGGCGTTGAAGTCGCAAACTAGAGTATGCCGTGCCTGTGTGATTTTGCCCAATCGGCTTCTTTGAGCTTCTTTCCCCAGTTACTCTTTCATTCGCGCGATTCGCGTCCCTACGTGCTCCGTGTTGCCTTGCATTGGGCGCGCAGCTGTTTAAAATCGAATTCTGTTCGTGCGGTGCGTGGTGGACTAAAGATGGCCCTGGGCCCCGTACTCCGTTGTTCTTGAACTCTGGAGCTTTACCAAAAACCTTCATCGGACCTTGGAAGCGCCACCGTTTTGAGTTTTCATCTCGGCTGACTTCTCTCCAAGCTGATGGCGAATGGAATACTGGATGTCGACCTGAGAACAGTCTGGGAATTTGAATCCCAACCACCCTGCCTGCCCTGTGCCTGCCCAACTAAGTCACCCCGCCCCCACCCCCACCAAAACGCCCTAACCGCGACACCACCATCCACCATCCACCATCCTAAAACACAACCTTCGCCACGACATATCATCACATGCTTGCATCCCACATTTTGCATGCGCTTTTCGATCTGTCATCATGATCTGTCATCACCCCCCGCCAAACCAAGGTCCAGCTTGCGCCAACATGGGCATTATTGATGCATTCCTCTCTTGCGCCTAAATCCAATAGATGGATGGAGAGAGAGAGAGTGACAGTTGTGTGTTGCCCCCGAAAGACCCCGTGCATCCAAGTTGTTGCCACAAAATGGCCCTGGAGGCCCGTGGATCATGGACGGAGGTACTGAACAGCTTGAATGAAAGGGAAGGACAAGATGATTTTGAGAACGATTTCGATGCTAGAGAACATGGAAGCTACATGGAAGAGACGAGGATACCGTAATAAGGTTGCGGTAGTATTAAGTGTGGGCCAGCCAAAGAAAGAATTAGGCATGTAAGCGTACTCGAAACGCATGCATTTAATCTCGCGTAACATTAAGAAACTGGGCTGCAAAGCAGGCTGGTAACTGGGGAGTGTGGACCAGCTTTGGTCCGAATGTAGGTAGCATGGCTTGATTTGTAGGTGATCTTTCACACATTATCTGCCCTGATCCGGCAGGTTTGACCTAGGCTGCAATCTTGGCCCCTCCTACTTTTGTTCCCGGTCTTGCTGGCCGTCAGCTATGCACTCCCTTGGGCTCTTGTATATCTCACCACCACTTACCGAAGCGATTCCGAGTGTCGTATCGCAGCACACCTCAGGCATTTGGTCAGGCATCTCTTCAGCCCAAATGCAGCGGGACAGGGACCCGAATTTACGTAAACGCGGCGATTTCAAATTGTAGTGCCACATAGGACACCTGGATTTGAGCGG
Organism: Chlamydomonas sp. ICE-L; assembly: GCA_013435795.1. Lineage (NCBI taxonomy): Eukaryota > Viridiplantae > Chlorophyta > Chlorophyceae > Chlamydomonadales > Chlamydomonadaceae > Chlamydomonas > Chlamydomonas sp. ICE-L. Next base: position 2,178,032 of record JACBWV010000472.1, on the reverse strand, counting down.
CATTCCGGGGCATTCGATTATTTGATTACTGTCGGCCTTCAATCTGTGCAAAATTCGATGGGACGCTGCCATCTGACTTCATAGCGGTGTCATGCCACAATGAGGGCTGTCAAAACCTGCTTCAAGTGTTGAAAATGCCTCAGCTTTTTGTGTGCTTGCTGCCCCCATCAATACAAGGAACGCATAGGAAAGCTGATAAATTGATCACCTAAATGTGTATGTGGGTCAGATGAGTCCATTAAGTGATAGTGGGCTTCAGGTAAGTCTTCTGACTACAATAATGCACGAGCAAGTTTTTTTAGCCTAGTTGGCTACCGCTAGACTGTAACATACATAGTTACATACACAATTATACTTCTGGGATAGGAAACAAAGCTTCTACATGCCATACTAACTTTCCAAGCAGCGGAGCAAGATATTTCAGCATATGCGCAAGTGCCCATGCGAACTATAGCCATGCATGGGCATGGCTTCTGCTTCCCATAGTAACTTTCCAAGAAACGAAGAAAGATGTCACAACATCTGTGAACATGCCCGTGCGTCGCACTTAATCTCCTGGCCACTAGTAACCTGGTACTGGCCCTGGCAGCAGATACCTTATCTCCCTTTCTTTCCAATCATATTTCTCTGGCCATATGACAACTGGATCAGATCACTGAACCCCACGGGTTTGGGTAAATTGTTTATTTTAAATCTGTTAGATCAAACATGTCATTCCATCAAGATTTGCACATTATGACTTTGGCACAGTAGGCACTGTTTACTTTGCATAGCAGGTTCTATGCAGCCCCCTTTCGCTGTCTTTTGGCCAGCCCTGAAGATAGCTAGCTCGTCTAAAAGCCGACAAGACAGGCGTTCCATTGAAGCTGGAAGCTTTGGGCACAACCCAATGGCTGGATACCTTAGGCGCATGATATGTTGGCGGAAAATAGAGATGGCAATTAGCACCCAAAAAAAGCTAAAATTATGGCGGATTTGAAGGTTGGCGGATGTAAGGATGTTACAGATTTTGGGTGCTCCATAAATTGGCCCAGGGCACCAATGGCGGATGGCGGAATCCTTTTTTACATTTTCTCAATCGAAACCAGATTCAAGTGTGACTAAAATGAGTTATTCTGGGCATAACAGGAGCATACAAATATTGGGCCTCTGAATAAAAAAAGCTCAGGGAAAAATATTGGACCTCTCAGGGAACTCTGGAAAATAATATTGAAATGCTGCAGCCTCGCTAGCTGTCTTCTTAGCAGCTGCAGTCTTGTCGAGCCGTTCAAAATAGGATGAGATGAAAGGCTGTACAGGGCGCTGTTGCGGGATAGGGAGAGCAGTAGAGAGGGGACGAAGAATGGAGGGGGCAACAGTAGGCTGACAGACAGAGGGAGGAGCCAACCCAGGATCTGGCGACGCCTGAGCGCCCAAAGCTGGTTGAGGATTCATTAACTCAAGGGCTGGAAAGAAAAGAAATGAGCAGCCGTCAGGAATGAAGGAAGTTGTCCAAAGGGAGTTACTACCCCCCAACTGTGTGTACTGCACTGACTGTATTGGCCTGGCGAAATGTTGGCGGATGGCCCAATCCGCCAGCGCTCCCCGCCTGGCCAAAATCATTGATGGCGGACAGGTGTCCGCCATCTCATCCGCCAACATATCATGCGCCTACGGTAATGGAGCTGGATAGAAGCTACTACGCGTACCCCCCCACACCCACCCACCCACCCCCAAACAACAGTGATAGTTGGCTTGCACCTCTTGCATTATTGAGATTAGTTGGCAGCTGATGCTTCTGTGGCTGATCTGTCTGGTACAATGTGGCGTAGCAGCTCAGTCCACGGTTTCATGTTGAAAGGGTGGTTTGGATCCTCTAGGGGAGCAACAGACGACGCATCGAAGCCAATCCAGGTCCTGCTGGGGATGGGTGAGAGGAGTGGGCAGCTGTGGAACTCAACATGCAAACTAAACGCCTTCTATGAAATCACCATACCCAGCTTCTTGTGACCCACTACCCCGTGTGGCAGCAGGCATATGACTATACCACTAAACTACACTGATATAGTAAGGGGGGGGGGGGGGGGGGGGGGGGGGGGGGGGCTGCGCATAGCAGCTTCTAGGCAGCTCCTTTCATCCACCCTTGGGCCAAACCTGAAGCTAGCCAGTCTATCTGAAAGCTAGCATGACAGGCGTTCAAATGCAGCTGTAATCATTGGGCTCGGCTCAGTTGTGGCTAATGGAGCTGTGTAGAAGCTGCTCAGAAGTAGCCCAAAAAAGAAATAGTGTATGGCATAGCAGTCTTGGCAGTTTTGTTACCCTAAACTAACCACCCAGGCATATGAAAGAGGGTGCACTAAGCAAATAGAAAGATGTCGTCTATGCATATTGAACGTGGTTTAGCCATATGTTTGATATGTGTCGCAGGTAGAAGTTGAAAGGCGTTTATCAATTGAGTGTATGAACATTCACATTTCAGGCTGTGCCTCACTCACCCCTCTTCATCCTGTTCCGGTTGAAGACCTGCAGGTTGTGTGGACAACAGAACTCGGTTTGTTTCACTGTCTGTGTCTTTGTGTGGTGGAGCTGTTGAGTAGGCAAGATATGGCTTAGCAAAGTACTACATGTAAACCTCCCATTACGTATTGAGTGGGTAGGTATGGGCCTATGCTGTTGGGGTCTCTAGCTAACAGTATCAGACGCCCAACAGTCACTGAGATACCACATTTGAATTTGTTTGATTCAGTCAATCAGTCCCGTGGTGGCCGGGACTGCAAAATGGCATGCAGACTATCTGCACTAGTACCGCCCGGATGGCAAAACATATCCCTACATGCAAACATATATCATGTTGGAGCCAACAGGTGCCACTTGTACTATCCAAGTACGATCATTTTCTTGTTTTACATTGTATAATTGCTTCATTGCTTTAATGATGATGATGATGATGATGATGATGATGATGATGATGATAATGATGATGATGATGATGATGATGATGACGCTGATGATGATGATGATGATGATGATGATGATGATGATGGTTCTGGTATTGGAACTGTATTGTTCCTTGGAGGTGGTTGGCCCCAGTGCAAGCAAACGGGCTGTCCCCCTCAACTTCACGCCTCATAATAAGGCGTTATATTTATTTGTTCCTTGGATATGCTTCACCAACTTGCATAGCGATCGCCACTCTTACCCAATTCCGACAAGGTAGACAGATGCTCTTTGTATGGAACGTCGATGTTGTACCTGAGCCTGGCTGCATGTGACATCAAGAGGGACTGGTGGGTGTACATGGGTGTTGTTACTATGATTATTTGCTATTTGGGGGGTTTATGACTTTCAGTTTGTATTTATTTTGTGTACATGGTCTGTCAGCCTTCAGGCTGTTCACCATATGTGGGCAGAATACACATGGATAGCACAAAACTCGAGTACATCATTGGGGCCCAGTTCATCAATGTTTGTTTTCGTATTAGCCCCTCCTGAAGCAAGCTTGGGCAGGTCCCTTTAGTATATTTGACTACCCCTGGACTGTAACCTACACACAAATCACACTCTTAAGTACAGAATGCGATCACTTAGGTGACCATCATGAGTCTTCTCCGAGGCAAAGCAAACTGTCTAGATCAGAGGGGGAATTTAGCCTATTTGGCTACCCCTGGACTGTAACATACACACAGCTACCTAGATCGGAGGTGGAATGGCTCCTGGCGAGCACTGTCTATTTGTTGGGCTATGCGTAGCAGGTTCTAGGCAGCTGCTTTCACCCACCTTTGGGCCAAACCTGAAGCTAGCTAGTGTGTTTAAAAGCTGGCATTCCAATGCAGCTGTAATATATGGGCTTGACCCAGTTGCTGGCTAACAGAGCTGGGTGGTAGCAGCTACGCACAGCCCCAAAATAAACAGTGCTGGCTAGGGCCCATCTCTCTTTTGGATTTGTGAGCCTCCTAAGTAATCAGCCTGTACTGAAGTGGATTCGGCAGACTGACATTAAGATAATCAAACAATATTTCCGTGCGTTTTTGTGTGCGTGTGTGTGTCATTCTTGGGTAGGACTTGGAGCTGCCTGCCCAGGGAAATAACAACGACCACCAGCATCACCAAAAATACAGCTAGAACCATGACGACTGCCACAACATATAAACCACTGAAGTGGGATTGGATTGGATTGTTTCGTGCTTTTTCAGCCAAATCTGGGCTACTCACCATCATCCAACTCCAAGCCCCCCAGTACAATTCCTACGGAAGCCACTGAGCATACTAAGAGGATTAGGCAGACACTGAAGTGGGATTTGAAGAATGCCTAAATTTAATGTACTAAGATGTTTTTGAAGGGACCCATTTCCTAGGGTGAGAATCCCCCCAATCAAAACAACGTTCAAAAATTCAGCAAACACTACAACAAACACTTCAACAAACGAATCTGCAACAATATCCAACAATTTTAACAGTGCATGGACTCACTCGCTAACTTAGCAGGCTCTGCTGAGTTGTGGCAGTGTAGAGCTACACTCCTCCATGTTTTCCTGCTTGCCTGAATTAATGGACAACAACAGCCTGGCATCAGTTTGTGCATAGCTTTCCTTTTCGACTTTCATTACCAGCTTCTAGGCAGCTCCCTGAGCCAGCCATTGTGATGCACTCAAATGTCTCAGCAGTTCTGGGCACCTGATTCTGTCAGCTTCAACGAGCAAGAGGTTGCGCTCGGTTTGGCTGAATAGCCAGTCAGGATAGCTACATAGAAGCGGCTGCTCGTATCCAAAAATAAAAGCTATGGGTTATTACAAGGGGGGGGCAACAAAAAAAAGTGAAATACACCATCCCAAAAAAGTGCTGAGGCACCCTTCAGCAGACCCCCCCCCCCCCAGGCTCCGGAACCCACTGTACAGCTAGTATTTCGGCCAGCACTTAGTGTAATGGTGTCTAATTATGCTCATATTACAGGGTTTTTAAAGGCCTATCCATTGAGGTTGGTCTCGAGTCCATTGGGGATGTTTGAAGCATAGAAAATCATCATCATCAATGTTACATTGTTTGGTTGGGCTTGGGGGTCAGGGCCACTTGGCCTCTAATGTGCCCACCTTCAATACCCAATAATCAGGTATTCAATAACCAGGTCTTCAATCCAAGCTTCAATCGGGCATTAAACAATCATGTCTTCAATAATCACTAATGTATGTATGGCTGAAGGGCACAATGTCGTCCTTTACAACATGTGGTCTTTGTTGGTGACGTCATCGACCACCATTCTCCAGAACAATGCCGGCGCGTCTACTAGGGATGCCTCAAGCCGCACTTGAGCTCGCTCCCTTTGCACACTCACGCCCTCTGACATTGACCTCCTTGGCAACCACCCCCTCAAACTCAGCCACCTTAAGAGATAATTGATTGATGTCGTCCTCGCTGAGTTGCTGGCTTGGGTGAACAGACTGCATGTGGTGGACCCCCCCACCCCCCACCCCCACCCCCATTCCACCCACCTCCTCCCCCCCTCTGCCCTGGGTATAATGTGTGGTGGATCTCTCCCCCAATAGCATATATGGACTGGTATTTAGCACAGGAACACCCTAGTTCCACTCCCATGTCATTCTGAGGGCTAGAAAAAAGTGCCTGGAAAGCAGGGGGCCCTGAGGAAGTTTTTTTCATATACCTATGCCGGAAGTTTTTGTAATCAGCCTTACCCCCCCCCCCCCCCCCCCCCCCCCCCCCCCCAAAGGCCCATATCTCCTTCAACAATTATAATTAGGGGGTCAAAGTAGGGTCTATAGTGATCTCCTTGACGAGCTCTATCCATTTGTGGGCTTACATTTGGATTTGATCAAAGTTTGACAACATGGTCACGCAAACACCCTTTCCTAGTCCTGATTCTGAGCTGAGCTAGCTAGTGTTGGTGTTTGAGAATTTGAAGGTGGTGTTAAGCCTAAGTCGCATGCCCAAGTACCCTCCTTATACCCAAGAAGTTTGGGGAGGAAAGATTGAGTTTCTGGTTTGACCCAACCTCCACACTTGGTGTACTTAGAACCTGTGGAGGTCACTACTCAAGCACTACCACGACACATTTACTCATTCTCGAAAACATTCGCGGATTCGGAATGCTCTCGTCGAACCAGTTTCGTGGGTATGCTTAACTTCGTCAGATTCCGTCTGGTGAGGAAGTTACAAAGATATTTCCGAAACCGGCTCGACCCCTGAACGAGGATCTGCCAGCCTGGCAGGTGCCTCGACTTGGATTTAGACAGGATCTACAGGATCACGCCTCCATATTTACTCGGTGTTGGAAATAAGGGTGGATTCGGAAAGATCTCGCCGAGCTTGTGTCTTAGGTCTGCTTAATTTTAGCAGAGACCGAGTACTGAGGAAGTTTTGGCCTCTAACTGTCTTCACCAGAGGAAATTTCTGAAAGCCGTCGGACCCCCCCCCCCCCCCCCCCCCCCTCTTTTTGAGGGATCGATATCTACCCCACCCCGACACATTTTTTGACTTTTTTCGATGGTTCCGGGGCTTACAACCCCTTCCGGCCCCGATTCCGGCATGCGGTACACGAGTAACTTCCTGAGGGCCCCCCCGCTGGAAAGTACCTAATTTTTTGAAAATGACAGATTTTCTCCTCAACCCCCCCTCCCCTCCCCCTCCCCCGCGGCCCCAAACTTTGGAGGACCAACAATATTTTTCTACTGGGCCAAATCAAGAAATACAACCTGATTCTTCATCCTCTCTATGAAATCTACAAAGTTGAGGGATGGTGTATTTTTGGTTCGAAGTTGCCTCCCCCCTGGGTTATTACTCAATTTATTATTATATTTACACTATATGGATAGTATCTTTTATTATTATTATTATTATTTATTATTTTTATTATTATTATTATTATTTATATTATTATTATTATTACTAGTACGGTAGCCCGTGTGGCCGGTGGCCACCCCCCACCCCCACCCCCCCGCCCAGGCCATTCCCGCTCCCCGTCGTGTCCTCGACCTCACTACCCCACATCGGGCTCTCCCCTTAACACCTCTCCCCCTCCCTCCACGACTTGACCTCTCCCCTCCCACTCCCTTACCGACTTATACCCCCTCAACCCACACCTCCCCACGAGACCCAGCCATCCCCACCCCGCCTCGGGTCCTGACCTTTCCACCCCCCCTTCACTCCCCTTAAGCGACTCCCCTCACCCTCCACCCATCCCTTTCTTTCGCCATACCCTCCACACCACACAAAATCACCAGAGACCTTCACCCCCGCCCCAACCCCCACCCCCACATTCTACCAGAGTTCTATACCTTTCTTACCCACACAACAACCCCCCCCCCACAAGCTGACTGCACTCACCTCTCCACGCCCACCCCCCCCATATTCGGTTCTCGACTATCTCCTCCCACACCCACAACTGCAGCCTCCACCGCATCCCACCCCACTTCCCACGAGCAACAACCACCATTACACCGCCGACCCGTCCATACCCACACGCATTGCGACACAAAAAAATCGACCCCCGCAAAACCTTTTCCATCCCCCGCATCAGATTATCCCACTCCCCACCACGGCCCCCCACCCCCCCCCCCACCTCCCCCCCCCCCCCCCCCCCCCCCCCCCCCCCCCCCAACCCCCCCCCCCCCCCCACACCCCCCCCCCCCCCCCCCCCCCCTGCATTCCTCCACCGTTGTGCAGATGCTCCTTCCCTTGCTCCGCTCCTCCCCGGTGTATGTCGTGCCCTTGACTTTGGCACCGCACAGGCGGCTCACGCCCTCTCTCCTCACCCACCAACACGCAAACGTCTCCACCCGGACACACATCCTACCCCCCCTTCCCACCCTACCACACACCATCCTACCACGCATGTTACCACCTCCACAACCCCTCCCCACACGATACACCCACCCACTCGGGCCTCCCCACTCCCTCCAATTCCTCGCATACTCGACCTTACCGCCTCCATTCCCACACACCCCGCCACCGCTCCCACCCATACCCATGCCTCCAACTCACACCTCTTTGTCCATCCCACAACACCCGCCACACCACCTCACTGCCCAATCCTCACCCCCTCCCCTGACCTCGCCCACGCTGTTCCTGCCGTTAATTTCCCTGTTATCCTTAATCTTAGTACCCCTCCACCCCCTCTCCCTCTCGACTCACATCTCCATTGCGCATCCCAACAGGGCCTCTGGCCCCTTACAGACACTACCCCCTTACCTCCCCCACCTCCTGCTTCTGCTCCCCTCCTTCTCTTTCACACATCTCCTGTTCACCCCGATCTCGACATCACACCCCAATCTTGCATAACTATACAGATCGGTCTTCCCCAGCCTACACCCCTCCCGCCCCTCCATCCCAACCGCGCCTTCATATATCGCCCTAACGGATCCTACCTCGGCTCCATTTCCACATCCCGCCTCGACTGGCTCCATACCGCCTACCACACCCACCGCATAACCCATCCCTTAAACTATGGTATTTTGTCCTCAGGATCTTTCGAGGAAGATCTCGTCAACCTCCTCCTTCGCTACCCCCCACCCCCTACTCCCCCCTCACCAACCTCCCCTCCCTCCCCCGCCCTCTCCGAACACCTCGCCCTCCCTCCCGCCCTCCTCACTCCCTTCCTCGCCCATTTCCTACTCCATGTCCACCGTTTCTCCTCCCCCCTAACCTGCCCCCTCTTCCCCATCCCTTACTACTCCAATGCACGTCTCGATAGTCTCTTCGGTGCTCTCTACGACAGTTTTTCCACGCAGTGGACCGGCTTTTCGTATGCCGACCCCCCACACGACTCAACAACTCTCCTCCGCTCCATCCGGTGGGCCATCTCTTCTGCCCTCACAGACAACATCACTATTTGTACCTTCCTCCTACTCCCTTCTTGGCCTACCTCTCCTCTCTCATATTGGCTCTCTCACCCCTCCGTCCGTATCCTCAGCACCTTCCCACGTAATTCCTTCCACTTTCACCCCCCCTGCTCCATGCACCCTGCCCTCCCTAATGACTCCCCTTCCCTCCTAAATCGCTCACGCATTCACCTTGTTTGCATCGGTAACCATTCGGGCCTCTCTGCTCTATCCCTCCTCCCTTCCAACCGACACATCCTTCCCTTGCCCCCACCTTTCCTCCCACCTTCTACCCCCCCCCACCCTCCCTCCAAATGCCCAACCTGGGGCCCCCCTACACAATTCCGCTCACTCCCGGACCCTCGTCCTCACCCCCCACCCCTTTACTCCCCCACCCTCTGCCCTGCGATTCCCTCTTGCCTTCACCTTTTCCCCTCCAACAGCCTCCCTTCTCACCTACCATCTCACATCTCCTACTACACGGACGGTTCTGCTGTCCCCGATCATGACGGCTCTACACACACTGGTGCCGCTTTCCTCCACACACCTTCTTCCTCAGTCCACCATATCCATCCTGGTGGTACTGCCGAGATCAACACCATCCTACGCGCAGAACTCTCAGGCATTCTTGCCGCCCTCCAGCACGCCGGCACACACCACCCTCTTGACCCGGTTCGCATCTACACAGACTCCCTCTCCAGTCTACACCTTATCCGCCGCATCGTCTATCTTCACAACTCCATCCCCTTTCATAAACATCTTCCCATCCTCATTTCCATCTGCCAACTCCTCTTTGACCGTCTTCACTCCTCCACTCCCACGATTTTCTACCAAGTGCGATCCCACACCGGCATCCTAGGCAACGACGTTGCTGACGAGGGTGCCCGCTATGCCCTCGATAACCCCTCCTCTTGTACCTTCGACTTCTCTATCTCTCACCCGAGCCACCTCCACAGCCTCCCAGCCTGGCCATGCTTCCAACCTCTACCTACGCCCTCCAACCCACACCCGCCCTACCGCCTTCTCTCCGACATCACAGACTCCCTAACAACCTTTCTCAATACCTATAGAACACACATGACCTTACCAAATTCCCCTTGCCCCTCAGTCGCTCGTGTCTTCTCCGCTGTACCCCCTTCACCCACCACTCTCCCAACCCCCTGCCCCCCCTCCCACCCCCCCACACCTCCAACTCCTCCAACCCAACAGCCCTCCCTCCCCCACCCGCCATGATCCTTCCCGAACACTCCTCTCATATGTGGCGCTCCTGCTCCTTCCCTCAAATCTGCACAATCCTAAAATTCCGTTTCAACATGTTTTGGACGGCCTCTGTCCCTCACAAACGCATACCCCCCGAACCCTATACTCAATGCAACCCCCCCATCCTCGATGGATCTTGCCATTTTTGCCACTCCCATGACACATCGGCCCACCTCCTTGCCTCATGCTCCCACCCGAAGTTCGCTGCCCTCTACATTGCCCGACACAACGCAGCTGTCCTTCAAATCTATGACGCCATATGTGCTGGCTCCCTCGGCTGCTCCACCTTCTATGTTGACGCATCCTCGAGAAACGCCCTCCCACTCGGTGTCTCCAACACCCGCCTACCCCCTTGGCTCCTCCCACACCTCCCACCCACTTGTGCATGCCTCCACCCTTGCTCTTGTACCCCTGTCGCCAAATTGCGCCCCAATATCCTCTTCCTTTCCGGTCTCTCCCCTTTTGACGCCCCCTCCCACTACGCCACCCTCACCCCGTCAGAACTTTCCACCCTACAAGCCGCCCACACTGTCTATCTTTGTGAACTCACATACACTTGGGACGCCCGCTATCATACCACCCTTGCCATTAAACGCGCTCAGCATTCCACCCTCCGTTCGGCTCTTCTCGCTGCTGGTTGGCGGGTCATCTCCCCGGACCCCATCATCCTCGGCTCCTTCGGTACCCTCTTCGCCTCCCTTATTCCCATTTTTTCTTCTCTCGGTATCCATCCTACTGACACCACCCGCCTCCTCCACTCCCTCCACCTGCATGCCGTCCGATGCGCACATACCATTGTGTGTACCCGCCGGCACATGGAATCTGCTACACACTCGTCCCACACTCCTTCTTCCGCCACCGGCTATCGTGGGGGGTACCGCCCCCCCTAGCCACCCCCCCGGTTTGATGGTGTTGTCCGAGGACCCCCTTTGGACAGCTTCCTTAATCACGCCGCATTGGCGTACTGCTTTTATTTTCTTTTCTTTAACGCCCTTGTATGCCCCCCCTCCCCCCCCCCCCCCCCCCCCTCCCTTACACACAGTCAAGAAATCAGCCATCTCAGCCCTTGCTCGACGCTCCCCTGCCTCTCCCCCCCCCCCCCCCCCCCCCCCCCTGCCCCCCCCCCGCACACACACTTCTTCTCCCTACCTATTCCCCTTCTGCTTCAGGTGTGGCCTCCCACCCTGTCATACACACATACCATCCCCCCCTCCCCCCCATTCTGACCTCTCCCTACCCCTCACCCACCCCATCCACACGCACTCTCTTTCTCTCACCTTACCCCCCACCACCCTCCCTTCCCCCAACCACCAACACGCACACACAATCTTCTTCTCCCTACCTCGTACCCTTCACTTCACCCTGTGGGATTCGATCGTGCAGAAAGAGGGAACCGCTGTGCTTCGAACCTACCAACATTGCGAGCGCTCAGTCGCTCAGATTCCGATCGCCCCGAGAACACCGGACCGGTGCAATTGCATGGCCACAAACCTGCAGCTTCCTCTTCTCGTACAGTGCCCCAGTCGAGACTCGATCAACTCAGAACAGCAAAAATCGCAGCAAAGTACTTCATATTCTATACAACGAAAAGAGCTTGCAAAGATGGGATGATCGTGGCAAGCGCGAGAGTGTCCAGGGGGACGGAATGGCCATGGCGATCTGAACAAAGGTAATTAATCGCAACTGGATGCCAATCACTACGAATGTGATGCGATGGCATGGCAAAATTGCGCATGCGTGAGATGAATGGTGGCAACGCTCGCAGACGGAGAAAAAAAGCATCACGATATGAAGGTCTGGCTTGATTATGATCCTGGCATAATTCCTCAGGCTGGGCAGCATCGTCTTAGCGCCTGGATTGGTTACCAGCTTCGTGTTCATCCTCAGGCACGGTAGCTCGTTCCTGACTCCTTGCGAGATTATCAGCATGACGTAGCTCCTCGGATCGGGCAGCGCGGGCATCACGTCGACGCTTGTTGGCTATTTCCCTGTCTTCCTTGCTCTGGTAAGCTCGCTTTGAGCGCTGGCTGGCGTTTTTGCGGGCCCTCCTGTCCATTATGACCGTTGCCATGCATCATGGTCGCATTATCCGTGAAGAACTGAAAGCTATTATTCCGAGCGCCATGCCAAGCCACATGAGGGTCGGCTGGTGACCTCCGAGGAGAGGATCTTCTGATTCTAAATGTCTTGCCGTCTTAGTATCGGAGGCAATTGTGGACTTGCTATGAGCGCGCGCGCTTAGCTTAGCGAATCTGCAGTTTTGGTGTTTGAAAATTCCGCTAGGCGGGGAGTTGCTAGTTGGGTGAACGAAAAGTCGGTTGCAAGTCGGTTACACTTCGCACGTGGGCACGCGATGATGACACCACCACGACCACCACGACCACCGCGACCACCACGACCATGATTTCTTTATATATATATATATATATATATATATATATATATATATAAAGAAATCATGGTCGTATATATATATATATATATACATATATATTATATATATATATATATATTATTATTATTATTATTATTATTATTGTTATTCTTATTATTATGGGCTGGTAGATGTGACAAGTCCTGCATGCGGTGAGTATTGTCTGAGCCCAGCCCGTGGGCAATTGGATCTCCAACCCGAAGGAGAGTGTAGCAAGTGATAATGCTTGACAGATGATGATGACGATGATAACGACGAGGAGGACGAGGAGGAGGAGGAGAAGGAGGAGATGGTGCTAGTGGTAATAGTGTTGGTGATGGTGGTAGTAGTGGTAGTGATGGCTGCATTCTGAATGTGTGTAGGGCAAATAAAAAACATGATTAATACAGGATTAATATTTGTTTTAATTCTTGTATGTGGCACAATGGGGGGGCAATTTCTATCAAAAATGACACCACCATCCAACCAGTAGAAAAAGTGCCAGTCCTCCAAAGTTTGGGGCCGCGGGGAGGGGGGGGGGGGGGGGGGGGGGGGGGGGGGGGGGGGGGGGGGTCGAGGGAAAAATCTGGCATTTTCAAAAAATTAGGTACTTTCCAGGCACTTTTTTCTAGCCCTCAGAATGACATGGGAGTGGAACTAGGGTGTTCCCCCAAGTGTTCCTCTACTAAATACCAGACCATTTATGCGATTGGGGTAGAGATCCACCACATATTCTGCCCAGAGCTAAGGGTGGTGGTGTGTGTGTGTGTGTGTGTGTGTGTGTGTGGGGGGGGGGGGGGGGGGGGGGCAGCCATGGCATTTGCCCTGACGTCGAGCTGCAGGTCAAACGGTGAGTATTGCCACCTAAACTATTACCTTCAACGGCTGGCCTGTGCTTGATACAATGCAGGGGGTCCAGGGGGATGTTGGTGGTGGAATGGGTGGGTGGGGGGTGTGTGGGTGGGGGGTGGGGGGGGGGGGGGGGGTCGAGGGTTCGAGGGGGGGCAGCCATGGCTTTTGCCCTTGTGTCAAACTACTGGTGAAACGGTGAGAGTGTTGCTACATACAGCATGCACTTAAACTGCTGTTGTGTACCTGATGCAATGCTTTTCTTTTCAGCTGCAAGCTGCAGCTTCTAGGCAGCTCCTTGGGCTCTCTTTTCATCCAAACCTTAGGCAACCTAGTGCACCTGCAAGCTCATACCGTAAGATTCCAGTGCTCCAGGGCGGCCTAGTGCACCTTGAAGCTGACACAATCAGCTACCCTGAAGGGCTGACATATTTGGGTGTAGCACCCCCTCTACAGAGTATTGAAGGTGGGCACATTAGGGGCCAAGGGGCCCTGACCCCCAAGCCCCACCAAACATTGAAACATTGATGATGATCATTTTCTATGTTTCAAACATTCCCAATGGTCTCTAGACCAACCTCAATGGATAGGCCTTTGAAAACCCTGTAAAATGAGCCTAATTAGACACCATAACACTAAGTGGTGGCTGATATAGTGGCTGTACAGTGGGTTCCGGAGCCGGGGGGGGGGGGGGGGGGGGCGGAGCCAGAAGGGTGCCTCAGCACTTTTTTGTGGTGGTGTATTTCACTTTTTTTGCCCCCCCCCCCCCTGATGTGGCACATAGATAATGTATGTGAGGAGCGTACAGTTCAGAGGCCTAGCTGTATAATAACCGTCTCAAACTCACCACTGAATAAGGATTTGGTGGCGGTTTCGTTGGTTGTAAACTGCCGTCCGGATGTCTGAACAGTCTAGGACCTGACTCCAGCACCCTGCAATTATGTTGAAACAAACACCATGAGGACACGTGTTTTACTCTTGTGCAGTCCCTTTGTGTTAGATCCGGTTGGGTACAGGGTTAGCCTGTTTGCCTGCCCCTGGTCTGTAACATACGGTACACATATACGGTGCAATGTAGCCAGGGATAGCCAATTTTCATGCATTTTACTAATTTGCGGTCTCTTCAGCCTATTTGGCTACCCCTGGTCTGTAACAAACGGTACACATATATTAGTATTTTGCAGCTCCGTCGATCAGTAAGTGAGGGGCTCAAACGAACCTTGATAAGTGAAGCTCTGTGCCCTTCCAAATTCTGGTGTCGCACATGGGATACCAATACAGGGGACTGTTTCTTTTTTTGGACGCGCATAGAAGTTTCCACCCAGCTCCATCAGTCAGCCACGGGGTCAAGTACACATCTTTCAACTGCATTGGAAGACCTCTCATGTCAACTTCCAGACACACTATCTAGCCTCAGGTTTGGACCAAGGACGGGGAGAGGGAGCTACCTTGAAGCTGATAGGCGTAGCCCCCCCAAAAGACACATTGCACAGGGGATTTGGCTACCCCCTGGATTGTAACGAACAACATGAGATACCAATGGACTGCCACATTCAAATTTGATTCCACCTTTTTTTGTTCTTCTGTATTAAAGGCTGCCGCGCAGCCTCATACTCGAAAGGGCTCAGGTATGCATGCTGCTGTTCTGGTCGTTCCTGCGGAATTTTCACAAAAATGTCACAAGCTATGGTGTAAATATATGCGGCCACAAACAAAGATGCGTTGTGCTGCATGCTCTAGCCTTATTGGCCACCCCCTGGACTGTAACATGCATACATGCACAACATTGTGCGACAACATTGTGTGTCTGTTGAACAAACACAGCAGTGAAGATTGCATGGCTTGTTCTCATACATGTATTGCCCGATCGCTTTGTCACTTGTACCCTGTGATTTTGAGGATGGCTGGCACATACACACACACACACATGCACAAACACACACACCCTATGTACTTCTGTCTTCCAATATTTGTCTTGCAATGTTCATTGCTCGAAAGTGAAGACACAGTCTGGGTGAAGTAGAGTACTACTAGTCCACCATAGCTGCGGTAATACATCAGGAAAGGTTCGAAGAGATTTGTGTCTTATTGCTCCTCTTTGATATGGAATTATGGATACGTACACCGGGGTGAAATTCATCTGGCGGAGGCGGCTGTTGGTAACTTTTTATCAGCGGCACTGGACTCCGGTAAGATTCCTAGGGATCAGGCCGTTGGCGCCCCCTGAAATCCGGCTTGACTCACGGAGTCAGCCAGTATGGCAGTACCCCGACCTTAAATACTTAACGCTGCAAAAGTTTTTAATGCGATTGCTGTCAGTACGGTAGTTTTTTGGGCTCCGAGGTGGTCACCTACCCAAGGAGCTTTAACTTCAGGACTCCCATCTCCCTGCTCTCCTTTCTTGACGTAGTCGGATAATTTAGGCATGTTCGGAAGATGTCTGCGATAGCAACAGGTGCAGCATTCATTATTTCGGGGGCAGCTAACCAGGAGACTGATCGTCTAGCCCACGTCAAGAGGCCGGGGCCATACGAGGAAAGGAATTCGGGATTTTCTTGGACGGCTCCCGAGTCCCAGTGGGTATACGCCTCTATTTGGCCGTGTGGCTTCGTGTGCAATTTGTTACACATACGGTAGTAGCATGTGCGTCAAATTAGTACCGCTCTTTTACAAAATTCAGTACTAGAATCCATTGGATGAATCCCGGTTTGAAGAGTGGGCACTACGGCATGAGAAACACCAAGTTACTATGGTAGCTGTGCCTTTGTGTCCTAAGCACGTGTCGCAAGCCACACAGGAAAATAGTAGGGTGCCCTAAGGGCCCCTGCGGTGGTCGGCCCAAGGGTGTGTCCGTTGAAGTGTTTGTACGTTGTGAACAGTATTGATTGGCGCGGCAGGAAGGCAGGTTGTAGACTCTTAGGGTTATAGGCGCTAGAGGCATGCAGGCAGGCAGGCAGAATGTCAGTTAGACGCGACGATAGAGCCCGTTTTGCTTGACGATGCCAATTGTGCTAATGGCTTCCGTCTTGCTTGGCCGAAATGCCGTTGGCTGTCCTCGCATGGCGACGGCAACAGTCACGTGTTGGTAATATTGTTTTACCACCTTCGCACCCTGACGGACCCAATCCAACTGACTTCCTGACCATTCAAACCGACTGTTCTCCCATCTCCAAGATGAATTCCAACCGTTACAACAGGCATTATAACTAACAGTCGCATTCGCCAACCGATCCTCTGTGATTTCGACCATCCCAACCGACTTCTCGCGCGTTTCGCTAATTAACCGACTTTTCGCCCAATTTCGTAGTACCTATCGCAGCTGACTTTCCGACCATTCCAACCGACTGTTCGCCCATCTCCTGCTGAATGTTCAACCGTTCTAACAGGCAATATAACTAACAATCTCTTCGACAACCGCTTTTTCTGACAATTTCGACCATTGTTTATTTAACCGCCATTTCGACCAAATTCTCAGTTCCTATTGCATAGATCAGCTCCCTCCGGGCCGACCAACGCTTTAGTTGTCGCGGGCAGGGCAGGGGGCGAATAGTTAAGAAACTTGATCTGCGAGAGAGGGCGAGGAGCAGGTCCCTCACCAGGCGAGGAGGGAAGCTAGGAGTTTCGAAAGTTGCAGAGGAAGTAGCTACGCGTAGCGGTATAAGCTACATAACATTCGAAAACTTGTGCGAAGGATCTTGACAGCTGCCATGCTGATAACTCTAGTCATGCGCTCTACAACTACGAGCCAAATGTTTGGGTGCGGAGGCGCCCGGGATTGTTCAAACACCTGGAGAGACTGGGAGAGGGAGAGGGAGAGAGAGAGAGAGAGAGAGAGAGAGAGAGAGAGAGAGAGAGAGAGACGGATGGAACTTGGGGAGGGAGCCAAAGCAACAAAAATCGAAGTGGCAGCATTCAGTTTACAAAATAAGTCTGATTTATAGCTTTCCGGAGCGATATGTCTTGAGCACTCTCACAGGGAAGGGACCAGGGCGTGTGCTTACAATCGTGATAGCATGTCAGGCGACATGGAAGGTATAAGAAGAGAAAGGCTACAGTACCTCAGGGTACTGCCGCCAGTAGGTGCTGGCCCTATCGGGCAGAGGCACTACAACGGAAGCTTCCAGGCAGAAGGCCTGGCGCACTAAGACACTCTAGCTGAACCGGGAGAACCGGTCTATAGCATCCCCCCCAATTCCGTGTATTCTTCATTCAGAAGAATTCATGGAATTTAGGAGGTTCAAAGTAAAAGGGAAGTCTAGAGTGTAAAATATTCTAACTACTTAATAATGTGATTACCAAGAAGCATGGGGCCAAGCTTGGAAGGTAGTCACACTAGGAGGGGAGCTCAGATGTACATGTTGAGGTACAGAGCAAGAGGGGAATCTTGGTCAAGGATACAGGTATACTTCAGGCAAGATACATTTAACATGGACTGGATTCCAGCTTGATAGCTACCAGGAAGGGTGTCTGGTCATGCTAGGATCTCAAGCTAGGATATCATGCTAAGATATCAAACTGCAGGGGGGCGCTGGGGTGAACTCCTAGGAGCTGCAGGAAGCTGCAAGATTCAACAAGATAAATCTAGATAAGACTGGATTCCAGCTGTGGAGCTGCCAGGAAGGTGCAGCCAAAGGCCTTGTCAACTAAGGAATCGGAACGAAGAGAAATACATAAGGTCAGCACACTATTCCCCCCATAATTTGGGGGCTCTTAATGAATCCACAAATTACGGTGACATTATGAGAAATAACTTAAGGTAGACATCCCCCGCTAGCTCATAACTATCAGTCCAGATGGAAGGATATGATGAGGTACTTCCAGTATCAGTTATAAGATATAAGAAGGTTGGCTTGACAGTACATATGACTTGTCTTTCAGATGGGAGGTACATGCTGAGAAATCAGATTGAAAACAGCATGTTACTAGAGGCGCCAGAGGTGGCGAGAAAAAACCCTAGTCAAACTGCTGTGTTAGTACATGGCAGGACGGGACTCAAATTCCTAGAGTGTTCATTCTATTT
The DNA here is from genome assembly GCA_013435795.1 of Chlamydomonas sp. ICE-L. Taxonomy (NCBI): domain Eukaryota; kingdom Viridiplantae; phylum Chlorophyta; class Chlorophyceae; order Chlamydomonadales; family Chlamydomonadaceae; genus Chlamydomonas; species Chlamydomonas sp. ICE-L. The sequence goes on along the minus strand of JACBWV010000472.1, from coordinate 2,159,683 downwards.
AAAAAAAAATTGACAAGCAGGTCAGGGGGTTACACACAAAAACACAGGTGCTGGGGAGTCATCCAGGGACAGTAGTCTGGATGCCATGTTGCTGGGGCTGGTGAGAAGCTAAAGAGCTTGTAGGGCCTGCTGGGGAACTGCAGGTCAATAGCGTGCATCTAGGGAGCTGCTGGGTAGGTAGGAATTGTTGGGAGGGAAAGGTGCAGACCAGGATGGCTGCAGATTAGTTCAAAGACAATTATGTAACATGCAGATTGAATCCAGGAGGCGAGGGTATCGCTCATTTCCTGGATCTGCATGTGAATGAAGGCCAATGCGACCAGATCAGATCAGTGTGAAGTCAGATCATAATACTCAGATCAGTGCATCATGAGTGTGTTAGATCAATGTATTCCCCCCGTGCAGCGAGGGTACCGCTCGCTCACAGCATGAGCAATACACTAATGCATTGCAGTACATCTAGGCACATGTCAGTGAGCATCAGTGAGTGGTTGCACCATTGTACATCTGTACGTCAGTACATTTGTGCAATGGTCCATATACAAACATCAGTACATGAGAATGCACCATGATCAGATCAGGTCAGAGCAGATCATATATACATTAGTCACCTCAGAGGTTAGTGCACAAATGCATATATGATAAGGATCGGTCATGATAACGTCAAATCAGAGCAACAATATACAGATCAGTGACTAGAGTGGTACATCTCTTGGGGGGAGACAGGGCACGTCAGATCATTGACTTCTACAAATCAGCGGGGTGCCTAGCATACAGATCAGATCCAATCAACGTTATGAGGACTAGTCACTCAGATCAGTACAGATACTCCGATCACCATATCCCCATTCAATATCCTTCCCCTTCTCTCTAGATAAAGTTAGCATTTACCCAATGCCCACAGGGAGGCGCAGAGTCTTGCGGTTCCTATTGTAGTAGGAAGGGTGGGGCAGGTACCGCATGCTGGTAGGGGCAGATGTGGAGCAGATGTGGGGAAAACCAGTGCTATGATCAGGGAGTGGTAGTGCAAGTGAACATGCAACGATGGGTGCATTACTGCAGGTGACGTGAACACTAATCTGTTTCTTGTCATCTTCCGGGGGAAGTGGTGGGACAGGTGGTGAAGGGTGTGTGAGACTCAATTTGTCATCCCTACCATTTGTCATTGATGAGATCAGCACTCTAATGGCGTGAATAGCAGGATGGCAGGCTGTGGAGGTAATGGCTCTGTCATCTGGTGGTGCTGATGCTGATGTAATGTATGGGGTGGTTACGTGTTTGATGGGTGTGGGTATGTCTCCATCACGTGTACTGGATGTACTTGTGCTGTCACTTTCCCGTGTAGTGGATGTGTGTGCGGGACAGGCAGATGCATGTGGTGTGCCAGGTGCCATGGCAGTGTATGGGGGAAGTTCCCCCCCATGCAAGTGAGCAAATCCATCCACTGTCTGCGTGTGGAGAGGGGCAGGTAGTTCATTGGTGATATCCATGGTGTTGTCATCTGCATGAGTATAGAAATGTTTCTTACTACGCACGGTTGGTACCAATCTAGTCTGAATGGGATGAAGGGCAGGTGGGGCAGGTAGTTCAGAGTTAACCATGGTGTTGTCATTTGCATGAGTATAGAAGTAGTTGTTGAAACGGAGCTCAGCTGATACCAGTCTAGTCTGAATGGGATCAAGGACAGATGTGGCTGGGTCCATATGTAGGACTGTGGCACATTTAGATGCGACGGTCGGGGCTACAACTGCTATGACAGGTTCTATGGCAGGTGGTATGGCAGTGTACATAGGACGTTCCCCTCCATGCAAGTGAGCAAATCCATCACCTAACTGTGGATGGAAAGGAGCAGGTGTGACTCTAGGAACATCATCAGCAATTCTGACTCTAGTAGGTGAGTTATAGGCAGCCTTTAGGATTATGAGAGGATCAGTTTGGAGGGTGGCATGATCACTATCATCATCATTATCAGTGTCCTCCTCATCTTTGAGAGCACAGTCTGTGAGAGGACTGGGAGCAGCATACTGTGATATAAAAGACATCATCAAGGCTGTAGGGGCGGGCACAGCTTGTGCAAGCAAGAGCAATAGTCGGGACAGATTAGGGGACCTGTCGAAAAGACGGCGGAGGTATCGCAGTGCTTCTGCAGCATTGTTGGTATGTCGGCTGACTTGGTCGGCCAGCCCAGGCGTGGAGAAAGACAATCAATGATGTGGTTGAAAGCCACGAGGTTGCTTAGTCCAGTTATCCGAACAGTGTTAGAAGCACGATGGATAGGATAATGCATGCCATTCACTGGTTCACCATATGGTTTATTATCATAAGAACCATCCACAACAGAGTAGGCGCAACGGTTGTCTTGGAGTGGGTCGACAGTTGCGAAGTACCAACGTGTGAATTCGAGTACATTACCATCAAATGGAGTGCAGGTCCTGGGCGGTATCCTGAAGTGGTTTCCTGGTGCAGACATTGTCGTCTTGGAGGAGGGGACGACGGGTCAGTGAAGGTCAAGGGGTTTCCCCCATTCCGGCAGCGGATGCCAAGCAGCTGGGTGTTCCGAGCAGGGTCCGCAAGGGTGGCGAAGAAGAGCTCAGAGTAGAAATGAGGAATGGAGAGATGGAGATCTCCACACGAAGTAGAGAATTGGAATGGCGGTCTTGGACAGGAGGGATTGAAGATCGACGATAGAAGCGGAAGAGGGTGTGGTGAGAGTACTGGAGGAAGTGAGTATCTCCTACAGGAAGTAGTTGACGGGAAGTGAGGGGGGGGGGGGGGGGGGGGGGGGGGGGGGGGCAGGAGATTTGGCTTGCGGGGCCGACGGGGGTAAGGAGATGGTGGGAGGGTAGGAGAGGGGAACTGATGGGTAGACGCAGTGGGGGGGTTGTTGTTGCGAGGGCAACGTGCTGGTGGTCCAGCGGGGTCTTGGGTAGACTTAGAGAGGGGGTTGTTGCAGGGGCAACGTACTGGCGGTCCAGCGTGGTCTTGGGTAGACTCAGAGGGGGGGAGGGGGGCTGGTGTTCCAGCGGGGTGCCTAGCAAACAGAGAAGATTCTACAACTGAGATCCTTTTCCTTCGGTTGTTGTGGCGGCAACTGTAGAAGGCACTGCAGGTGCGCGGGAGCTCGGGATCTACGGACAGGGTAACAGGCTTGATGCGCTCAAGTCTGTTGCAGTGGAACACGTTGCGGCGTTGATGAGCGATAACCTATAGCTTTCCGGAGCGATATGTCTTGAGCACTCTCACAGGGAAGGGACTAGGGCGTGTGCTTACAATCGTGATAGCATGTCAGGCGACATGGAAGGTATAAGAAGAGAAAGGCGACAGTACCTCAGGGTACTGCCGCCGGTAGGTGCTGGCCCTATCGGGCAGAGGCACTACAACGGAAGCTTCCAGGCAGAAAGCCTGGCGCACTAAGACACTCTAGCTGAAACGGGAGAACCGGTCTATAACATGATTCAGTCTGGCAACCCATTATATATGAATCGTTTTCCTGTATATGACAGGATTTTTACCCATAAGGATGGGTCTCTTTACCTAGTGGTTGCGTACTTGTAGCCAAATTATAAAAATACCCCTGTCTTCAAAAAGGACATGTTAATGCAAGGCCGAGGGAGTAAATGATAAAATACATATGGCCCCCTGGTATTACAATTCATATATATGGTCGCAGAACTGGGACCATGGCTGAATTGAACAATATGGGAACACCCCAAGGACAAGCATGGACCCCAGGGAGTATAAAGTACTGATCCAGATCAAACAATATATGTAGGGAACAGCAATTTGATATCATATCATACCATGTTATCATACATATCGTATGATGCAGGCAGTCTGACTAGGCAAAATTACTATTTATGTACATATCATATGATGCAGTTTGTCTGATCTGACAAGCCGGTCCCTACATATATGAGAACACCCTAAGGGCAAGCGGAACTATCCTGTAGATGCAGAAATGAATCATTCGAAAGTGCCCAGTGCCTCCTCTGCTCCTCACAAGAAAGGCACACTGGATAAAGGACTCTAAACAATCCACTGGCAAACGTTTATTTGAGAGGATTTACACCCCAAAAGATGGGTCTACTTGCGAAGAACAACGGTTGAACCAAATCATTCTAGGCATCTAGTTTAGCCGCAATCAATGTTCAATTTTATTTCTGCTATTAACTAATGGGCAGCAGCTTCTTGGCAGCTCCTCTAGCCATCCACTGGGCTAAGCCCCAAGATTTCAGCAGTGCTAGGAAAGTAGGAAACAGATGATGTCAACTTCAAGGTGCACTAGCTTGCTCCAGGTTTAGCAGATTAGCCAACCAAGGAAACTGCCTACAATTTGCTGCTCTCAAGCAAAAATAAAAAGTGATCTATCTCCTCCTGTTCCCCAAGAAAAGGCAAGCCACCCCACTGGCAACGCCAGCAGCTACCAAGAACGGCCACAGGCCAGCAAAACTCCAGGTATTCCTCTTCGGCTGTTTCTCAGCACCAGCCACCTTATCTTGCATCCGGCTGGGGGAGTCTACAGCAACCAGTTCAGATCCTAAGCGTGCATTAGTTTCAATGCCGACATTCTCTTCAAGAGTCCCTACCACCAGAAGAGGTCCTGAGCTTACACCAGTTTTAATGCTGTCATTCTCTTGGTGAGTCCCACTGCTGGGAGCAAACTCCTCAGAGGAGCAGCTGCCATCGTCACTCACATCGATTATAGATTCCTTACATTCCTCGGTAAGATGAGCCAAAGGATCCAAGAGCAAGCACGTCATGTGATCGTTGGTGTTGCTCGTGGTGCTGCATTGATGCGGTTCCTCAGCTTGTTGATGTTGGTGTTGCTCAGCTTGTTGGTGTTCCTCAGCAATATGAGCCAACGGATTCAAGAGCAAGTTAGCTTCACCGCCTGAAGACGATTCCATCCCTGAAAGGGCGACTGAGTTAGACGTCAGGAGTTCCATCTCCTTCGGAGTGTCTTGCCGGGAGTGAGGTGAGGTCATGCTGTCCGCCTTAGGGGTGGACAACATCACAGCAGAGCTCAAGCTGTCCAGGGACAAGCTCAGCGCGGTTGCTAAGGACGGCTGCTCATCTACACATGCTGCCTCTAGTTGCTGCTCAGGTGGAGTACTCCCATGACTGTTTGAGGGTGGTGGGGCAACTGCCGTGGCTGTGTAGGGGTGGTGTGGAACTCCCATGGCTGTGTAGGGATAGTGGGGCACCCCCATGTATGTGTGGGTGGTAGTTGCGATAGCTGGAGGTTGGCCAGGTTCAGGGGTCGAGCTGGGCTCTGATGATACCGGAGCAGAGATCTGGGCGACACGGGTTGTTGACACGGGGCCCTGAGGGCCCCTCACATCGCTCACTGCTGGGGTGCTATGAGCTCGCTGAGTGACGGTTTCCAGGACAGCATCCGCACTGTGAGGGCGTTGCATTCGAGGAGGCGAGGTGTTGAGGAATCCAGGTTGGAGGCCACGTCGCGCTCTTGAATGACCGGCAGCAGCTGCTGCTGCTTGTGGCCGTTCCTCAGCTTGTAGTGGCTCATGCTGCTGTTGCAGTTGCTGATGTTGTTGTCTTTGCTGAGAGGTTTGCAATTGATGCGCCTGCTGCAGGGCCTGGAGCTGTTGGTGGTGCCTGATCTGTGCCTGTTGGTGTTGCTGGAGCAGGGCCTGGTGGTGCTGCGGATTGAGCAGCCCACTGTGCTGTTGATGGTGGTGCAGTGCAGAATGTTGCTGGTGCAGGGCCTGGTGCTGGGCATGCAACGCCATATATTGCTGATGCATGGCCTGGTGATTGAGGAGGTGAAATATGTGGGTCTGGTGGTGCAGGTCTGTATGGTGGGCAGGGTGCTCATGATGGAATGCCTGATGCACTTGCTGGAGCTGGTGGGCGCCAACGGACTGGGGATCAGCCTGAAGGCCGGAGGAAGGGGTCACCTGTGGCTCCTCACTGAGCTCTGGTGAAAGGTTCACGTCCCTCCTGGATTGATCTTCATCCTCCATGGCAAGGGCATGGCGGCAGACAGGACATGTATTGTGTTCCTTCAGCCAGGGCATAATGCAATCCTCGTGGTAGTAGTGTTTACATGGCAGCTCAACAGCTATGTCCCCCTGTTCGAAGCTGTCGTGACAAACCGAGCACGGGGCTCCTGCTATAGTGGTGCAACAGTGAGGCTGCGAACTTGCAAGCTGCTCGTCAGTGGTCTCAGGTGCAGATTCAGGGCAGTGGGGTAGGACACCATGGACACAGGCTGAGGCCTCCACCTTGACACGCGGGAGGTCTTGGAGGACCTGGTTGGCAGTCGGTTGAGCAGTTGGGCAGTGCTGATCCATGAGTTGAGACAGCAGTGCATCAAAACCATCATCTTGGGCAGCCCTGTGGATATAAGGGAACACGTGAGACTGTCAGCCATGTGTCATGCCATGTTGGGATGTGTCATGTCATGTGTCATGTCACGTTGGGATGTGTCACGCCAGTCATGAGCCATGTCATGTTAGGATGTGTTATGTCAGTCATGGAGGGTATGGGACAAGGCCAAGCCTAAGGGTAAGAGACAGGGTCAGGGAAGGAAGCAGAGAAGGAAGGAAGGAAGGAAGGAAGGAAAAGACATACCATGATGTAAAGTTGCTTCAGGAGCAAAACCTACCCAGGGATACCGCCAGGGAAGAGCATAAGTGGGGTATCTATTAACATTATTGGCAGCTGCACCCTTTGTACGACCCTCAAGGGCGGGAAGCCGGCAACATGGACCGCTGGATCTGGGACCTGAGGAGGGGGGCCCTGCAGTCAGGGAAGGTTGTTCGATGTCAAAGGAGTGTCATTGCATGAGTGTTGCATGCGTGCTGAAGGAGTTTTACATTAGCCTTACAGGAGTGTCTGATTCAGGCGGTGTCCGCTCAAAGACGTGAGGGTTAGTACATATCATGTGACGCTCTTATGGAAGGTGACTCGAGCAGATTCATATACAGGGATTGTATTTAAGCAAATAGGTGGATTGAACTTGGGGCGACCTGTGGATATATTGCATGTTTGGATGTAGCAGAAGTTGTGCTTAAGCAAGAAGGTTGATGAGAGCCCTCCTCCAATAGATTGGGTGGAGGGATCGTCCATTCAAGAGATTGAGCCATTTTTTTGTTTGTGGACGTTGCAGCTTCCACCCAGCTCCATCAGCCAGCGACTAAGTCCAGCCTACAGATAACCGCTGCTTTAGAATGCCTGTCATGCCAGCTTACAGACGCACTAGCTAGCTTTAGGTCTGACCCAAGGGTGGGTGAAAGGAGCTGCCTAGAAGCTGCTACGCGTAGCCCAAAAAGAAACAGTGGATTTGGCAGTTCATGCAACAGATGTTGTAATTGAGTAGAAGCTGGCATAACGATAGAGGGGAGGGAAGATATTTTGCATGTGTAGGTGCTTGCTAATAATTTCTGTGCCATCCCCAGTATAATGAATCAATAATAAGCTATCTGTCTTGATGATTTGAATGTGCTGGGTCAGAGACTAAGACAAAGGGAACAAATGCTTTGGGTAAGGAGGCGGCTGTTGGACTGAATTTCCGAAGTGAATGGATGGGTTATTGATAGGCGGGAATGAGGGCTGAAGCCATGGAGGCAGAGAGCTGAGCTGTCATTGGGGGGTTGCCATGCAACTGCCGTTGCTTGGTTGTTCTAGAAACTGAGGCGTCAACGGGCTGGAATTTAGTGTAGGGCCAGGATGGGGCACATGGTTTCCTCAGAGGTTGGAGCAAGGGCTGAAGCCATCGAGGCGGAATTCTACGCTGTCACCGGGGGGCGCATGGCAACTGTCGCATGGCTGTTCCGAACTGAATATTCCGACAAGGTTTCGCAAACTCGAGTCGGCCATCATACCGCCGAACGGGGCATCGCGCACACAGCAGGGGAATGAGCGTCGCGGAAGGCTTGACCTTGGATAAGGTCATGGAAGCCTGAGCATTAGGTTAGTGACTGTATGCGATGTATCCGCCTATCCAAGGTCTACAGCCCTGCACTCAGGAGTGTCGTATAGTAGCGCTCAAGCTTCCCATGTTTACTCCGTCCGCAGACAGGGAGCAGCATGACGGCTGATAGACCATGGAATAAAAACACACCCAAAATATCCAAGGTCTGACTTTGCCACGTCGAAACAATTTACGTGCTTAACCTAGGTTATATGGTGGTAGGCAAGATTATCGTGAAGTCCATGTATCGCTCTTGGTATGCGCAAGAAGTTCTGGCCACAGAGAGACCTGGTTGGGTGGGTTTGGTGGGTTGGTTGCGTGAGTGGGGTTTGCTCACCGTTTGCTCTTGGGCCTCATACAGCTCGAAAAACTCGCTGCTGCATTTAGGGCAAGCTGATGGCACGCTCATGCTATCGCATGGCGAAGTTTCGTTGCAGGCGTAACAACTCAAGGTTGACATGGCAAACAGCGGTGTCAGAGTACAGTGCAAAGTCTTTTCGACCTTGGATCTTGGAACTCGCGATTTAGTCGGATTTAGTCGGATCGTGCAATCTAATTTGAACAGTGCGTCTGCTATGAAGCTAAATGCACGAGGGCGGGGTGTTACGAAAATATTGAATTTAACTGGAGGGAAAACTATCTAGTACACAACCTGACAACTTCTGGAATCATCTCATCACTCATTATCCTGGACCTTAGGGTTCGGGGTGATTCCAGAACCATCATTCCAGAACCACCCCTCGCCACCAGCTTCCCCCCAGCTCCGCGATCTGCGCGCGCCCCTGCATCATGGTGATGCGCTCCTGCAGGCTCTCGGCGAGGTGATGCGCGAATGCAGAACTTTTGCTTCAAATGCTTGAACCGACATTCCTCCTACCTAGGCCCCTCTCTCTCCACTCCCTGCCTCCTTTAGTTTGGCAGCCCAGAGCTGGATACAAAACCATGCAACAATTCAGGAGTCCTGCTGGTCCAGGAGACCAGAACCACTGCTTATCTTTTCAGCTACGAGCGGCAGCTTCTAGTCATCTCCGCGAGCTCTCTCTTCATCCAAACCTTGACCAACCTAGTGCAATTGGAAGCTGGAATCGGCGGGTATCCAGCGCCCCTTGAATCTTTGGGTTTGGCCCAGCCGCAGTCTTAGAGAGCTGCCTGGGTGCCTGCCCCTGGACTGTAGCATACTTCACAGATAAGTCCTTTTAACCTTCCAAATGGCCACCCAATCACCCATAGAATGCCGCTGTAAAACATCACTCAGTGATTCAGTTGGACGTCCAATGTCTTGTCAAAATCACACATTGCCAGTTTGTCGCTACCTTCCCCGCATGAAAAAATTGCAGAAATTGAAGTTGGCAAGTAGTCGAAAAGAGGTACCAAAACATGACTACGGTTCCAGCACAAGAAAAAATGGGGGTGGGGGTGGGGCACTTCGAATTGATTGAAGTTGAATGTTTTGGTACACAAAATGAGTCCGAAAAGCTGTTTGGACAAAGTTGAGCTGCCTATAAGTATGCTTGTATACCATTTACCAGGTACTCTGGAGTGTAATCACCACGGTATCGATCTCCTATTTTCGTACCGGATCATAATGGAGGGGAATAAATGTGGTAGCAAAGGACTACCGCAATACGAATTTGCACACCGGTACAGAAAGCCTCTAGATCAACTGCCTTTCTTCACAGGCTCAGGTTTGGCAGCACCTGCAAACTTAGTCAGACCAAACATCAGAGCCCTCATCCTCACCAGACCCACCATCCTCATCAGACCCCTAATCTTTATCACTAGAGGTTTCAGCCACGGGCTTGACAGTAGCCTGGCCTCTAGCCGTCCTAGCCCTAGGGAGTCAAAAATTCAAATTCCAAACCGTGTACTGCCCTGTTTTGCCATACTACGGCACATACGTTGGCAAGAAGCCCTTTGGCAAAAGAAAGACCCGCTGTCCTGCTCCTCTTTTTGTCCCAAACGCACAGAATCAGCCCTTTGGCAAAAACCCGTATGCTATTTTTTCGTGTGCAAACGGTAATGTCAAGTTTTCGACTAGCCAGCATCAATCAAATATGGTACATCGGTTTTCCAACATGAAAATAAGGGAAGACTATGCCCATTGCTTTTCTTTTCGTCCACCTGCAGCAGCTTCCTGAGACTGCCACTGGGACAACCCAAATGATTCCAGGTGAGGGGCGCTCGAAAGTTGGCGATACCAGCTTCCAGGTGCAATAGGCTAATCAAGGTTTGGATAAAGAGAGATCTTGCGAAGCTGCCTAGAAGCTGCTGCTCATAGCTGAAAATAAAAGCAGTGACTATGCTGTTGTGCTGTCTTCAACCTGTCTTATTTGCTTAGCATGCTCCCTGATTTCCGTGGGTATCGCACAGGGGGACTTGGAATTGGAAGGCAGCGGACAGCCCAGAGTTGGTTGAAAAACCATGTAACAATCCAATCCAATATATGCAGTTGTGCTGGTTGGGCTCATGCATGGAGCGGCCAACATATATGTAATGAAACAATCCTACAAGCTGGTATTTAAATACAGTTTCTATACAAATGTTGCAGTCTGTATTTGATTACTTGAGTTCAAGTGATCATTCCTAATTTATGCGTTCTTCATTCAGCACAAAATCCACATTTGAAGACGTACTGGTCGACGTTCTTGGGTGCATGAATGATCCCGCAACGAGTTGAATTTGAACTTGAAATTGCACTTGAACAACAGCATGAACTTGATCAAACACGCAGGGATATTTTGAAGGAAAGGAACCAGTGTCTTTATGTGGCACCGTAGTGCTCCTTGATGCCTTCGGAGTACTACTAGCAGCTTATGTGCATCCAAAAAGCAACTCTAAAAGGCTCTTACGTAGCACCCCCAAAACACCAAGGTACCTAATGTAGCACTTGTGCTACAAGCATCACCTTACATAAAAGCCTGCATACATGCCTCTAGCCTTTAAGGCTGCTCGCCGTCTTAGGCAGGAACATCAACATCCAAAGCATTGCAACGGCTTGATGGCATTTGCAGCTATCTGAGCCATGCATCGTATCAGAACAATCAAAGCCTGTGAAGACAAAACAACTGAAACATGTTATCTGAATGATCTAAACATAGTTGCCAGTTGTCGTTGTCCATCTCCTTCTCCTCTCCCTCCTCTCCCTGCTGCTGCTGCTGCTACTGCTGCTGGTTTGGCAGTTGCAGCTTTTGCTTTTGCTGGTGCCGCCGCTGCTGTCGTTGCTGTTGCAGCTTTTGCTTCTGCTACTGCCTTTGCAGTTACTAATGCTTCTACTGCTGCTATCGCCACTTCTAGTTCTGCTAGAGCAGCTGCTGCTACCTCATCTACTTCCGTACCTAATCACGTCTGCATCTGTAACGTAGTTGGGCTCCTCCCAACTCCAGAGCACTTGCCTCTGTTCTCATTGTAGAAGCTAGGGCTAACAAGAGGGTACAGTACCGCAGTGAATTCCGTGTACTGCACCACGTGGTCGCCATCTTTATCAAAGTACAGCATGGCTTCATCGATGACCTGCAGAGGGAGGCAAGCCATATTGTTCAGGGTTTTTCTGAACCTCTAGACTTGTTCAAAAGTATGAGTCATCTTCTAAAAAATGCCACATGTCAACAACCATCTTAAACTACTTGAGTGATATTTATGAATATAATACAAATGATGGCTCATATTATGCATGTGTCATCATGTATTGTGAAGCAATGACTAGGCAGCTGTAAACTGGTTCCTCCATTTCCCCCCTTTGGTTTGTCAAATTAACACGGGTGTTGGGGCATGTCACAAGTGCCCTATATTACACAAGGCACACCAGCCCCAAATGTTTTGTTGCCTCCATAGATGTACTTGGGGGGTCAGACTAGTAAGCATGTTGTGCTACTCTGATGCTAGTGTGTGTCGTGGGCACACACATTAACCTAAATACGTATGGACCCCAGCATGTAGCCCCATATATGAGCACTTGACCCATTGCATGGAGCCGCATCCTCAAAAATCAGTTCAAATTTGAATGGGTGCCACATGTGCATGCAAGATGAGTCTAGTATACCCACCATGTGAAACATCTGTATCCCTCCATGCTCAGACGCGCTGCGGAGGTCCGGAAAGCGCTAAAACGTGAAAATAGGTTTGGAGCCTCGCAACAGATCACCTGGAAAAACGTCGCCACTGGAGCTGGCTCGGTTATAAGAGGAAGGTTTTACCTAGCACAGCAAGTTTGGACCCCAAACTCCCAGAATGGCACAGTGTGAGTGACAAAATATGCAGCAAGGCTCCATAAGTTACTTTATTTTGGAAGCGACTGATACTTTTGAACACACTGATACTTTTGAACACACTGATACTTTTGAACACACCTACTCTCATACAACTGATAGCTTGAGTCATGGTTGCCCCCCCCTCCTCCCCCCTTCCTTCCGCCCCCCCCTGCCCGCCTCCTACCCCCCCCCCCCCCCCCTTCCCCCCTTCTTCACCCCCCCTCTCCCGCCTTTCCTTTCCCTCCTCCTCCCTCTTCCCTCCCACCCCCCCCTCCCTTTTCCTCCTTCTTCACCCCTCCCCTCCGCCCCCCTGGCCACCCCTCCACCCCCCCCTTTTCACCCCCTCCTACCGCCCGCCTCTCCCCCCCCCCCCCCCCCCCCCCCCAACCCACCCCTGCCATATGCCCACAATTACCCCTTCAATTCAACTTACATCTTGAATTTGAATTTGAATTGTTACATGGTTTTTCAGCCAACTTACATCATTGGTCACAGCAATGCCCAGGCCGTGGAATGCGTCTGCAAGCTCCTCCTTACTCAGCATTCCTGAGCTGTCAGCATCGATGAACTTGAAGGCTTGCCCCAGCTGCTCTGCTGTTATGTTGTACCCCTTGTTCCTCAACTGTAGCTTCATCATCGCCAGCTGCATCGCCGTACTCAAGTTCGCAGCCTGCAGGTTGGGGTTGGGTAGGGGTTCGCTTTGTCTAGGTTAGGCTGGCTTAGTTTTTTAAGTTTTTTGGGGGGGCTAGTATTTTTAGTTTAGTTTTTGTTTTTTTGTTTTGGGAAGTTGGGGGGGGGGGAGGGGGGGATATTTGCCCCCCCCTCCCCCTCTCCACCCCCAGCGGGCAGGAGCCAGTATGTGAGGGGTAGGGAGTGATATGGAGGTTTGGTGCCTCCAAAATCACTGTTTCATTTTTAAGCTACGCATGACAGCTTCTGAATAGCTCCATTAGACGGTCACTGGGCCTAACCCAAAGCTTTCAGCTGCTTTGGAATGCCAGTCATGCCAGCATTCAGACACACTAGCTAGCTTTGGGTTTGAGCAAAAAACGAGGATAGGGAGCTGCCTAGAAGCTGCTATGCGCAGCCCCATAAAGAAACGGTGTCAAGAATCACAGCCAGAACATGCCTACTATGTGTTTACGACTCATAAAGTTTATCATTGTTCAAAATGTATTTGAAGTGACCAACTCTCTGTGAGAGGATAGCTTGATAGCGTGGTCTGTAAGGTCCTTTCTGCACCCCTACAGCACCCTTATACACCCAGAATACAAGCTTTTAAGCCAAATTAAAGGGTGCTTAAGACCCCCCAAATGTGCAGTGCCTGCGTGGCGTGACCTGCCTGGCTATTTAGATGTAATCAATCCTTGCACACCCTCCACAAAAGCTAACAGGCGGTGCTGCATACCGCATGGTCAGACATGACAGTCAGATTATAGTATCTAGTTTATGAATGTATGTTACCTTTTCAGGTAGCCAGGTATAGTCAGCCAATCAATCACACACTCAAAGAAGCGGAAACACAATTCTGTAGTTATTCAGGTGTTATTCAGGCGTCTAATCGTCTGCAGAAAGCAATTTGTCCACCTATGCAATACCCATGGAAATCAGGTGAGGGAGTATAAACACCTAGATTCGAACCCTGGAGGTCTGGGTTGTGAAGACCATTTATATATCAATCACACAGTACCTTCGGCCCAAAAATCTAACTCAAAATTATTCAAAAGCCACCATATAATAACGGTATGACTACCGTACTGTTCTCAAAATTCAACGGTTTAATTTGACGGGAGCACCCGTCAAATCGTGGCATACGGTTTATTACGAAACGAAAAAGCGTCAACCTCAAATCACGTGCGATATTACTTGGGTAGGGCTTCGACTCCACACAGGGCTTACTACCGGCACCGAACCTAGGCTCCTCCCTACCGGACAAATCGCAGCAGTGCTCGAGAACCGCCTTTCTCATTTCATGGCTCAGCCCCTCGACAGATCCCTAGGGGGACATTTACGCCCTCTAATAGCTCCAACTCACATGAAGCAAAGGACCCTGTGGGGGGTTTTCGACCGGCTAGAGCCAGGGAAGATCACCGTCGCCAACAAAGAGGTGAATCAAGTTGCAGCCGAAGCTCGAGATGCTGTCATCCGCAACCCATCGACTACCTCCGCGAAGACGAGCAGCAAGTATTTCACTAAGAGGGCAGTGAATTTCATGCAAACGCTGGGTTACCTTCTAGACAGGTCTGAGCTCAAAATTTGAATGTCTCATTCTAGTTATGTCGAAGAGTACCGGTAGTGTTATGCTGAACAAGATGTTGGGATCATTGCAGTATTATATGTACACTCCTTGCAGGTCCTAGAACAGTGTTCCCTAATATTGTACCATGAACCATGAACCAGTGTAACATGATTAAGTCGAAACGTTCAGTTGCATAAATGGATTTTATTTAAATGGAAACCGTCAAATGTGTAACGTCAATTTATATTCCTGTTAAAAAAACCGTCAAATGTAAACCGTCAATTTATAATACCCCCCCCCCAAAAAGCCGTCAAATTTTGCGACTGTTAAATTTTGAGAACAGTACGGGGTATTTGAAACAATCAATCTTATTATTATGAAATGAGATAGGATGCTTTTTTTATTTTTTAAATCAGATAAAAACATATGTGTGCTTATTTTCATTTTGTAAAAACAAGTTTTCTTTTTTTTATAAATACAAATAAATGCAAATATTTGTTTTCCAAGGCCGCAAGATCACCTTCAAGGGTTCCTTTGTTGAGATATGTCATAGGTCCACCCGAGTGGCCTCTATTTTCATTTCGGAAAAAAACATTTTATTTTTTAAATAAATGGAAATCAATAAATGCATATTATTTCAAGGCCGCAAGCTCACCTTCAAGGGTTCCTTTATTGAGATATGGTATGGGTCCACCCGAGCTGCCTCTTGTATCAAATACAAGCGAGTGAATCTCCTGACGTGGTTGGCCACCCTTGCACTACCCCAATCATCAATGGTTGCGTATCCTCTGCCTTTTTGATCGAGGCTGCATTACGCAAAGGCACAGGACTCGTGAGTAGGTTTCGGAGTGGGTGGCCACTCATGCAGGGTTGACATGCAGTTCAGAGTATTTCAGTTGAGATGAGTTGACTGGAATTGACTTGAGTTTGGTTTGGTTTGGTTTGGTTTGGTTTGGCTGAGTTCAGACCAGAGTTAAGCTGGTTTGTGTCGAGTTGAGTTGTGATGAGTAGCTGCAGATAAAAGCCGAAAAGAAAAGCCCTGTGCGACATTTGCTCTGCATTCATATCCAGGCCCTCTACCGTTGCCCAAAATACTGAGGAGGTGCATATATGTCAACATAAAATGTCTGTACTGATACCAAAAACGTGGCCAATAGGGAAAACAACCACATTATTTAGCGAAAAAGAGGCTTGAGTAGCACAAGAGCAAGTGCATGGGATCAAGGGTAAAGGAATGAACCTTGAGGCCAAAGAAGTCCTTCGCTTTCTTTGCCTCCGAGTCCAGGCCACCGGCCTTTGTCTGAAGACTGAGGACGTAGGTGTATGTCAACATGAAACGTCTATATAAATACCAAAAACGTGGCCAATAGGTAAACTTCCATGTAAACTAACCCAGCAAATAATATTTTTCTTTAATGAAACAGAGAATTCAGGGGCATGGGTGCATGTGCATGGGATCAGGAATCAAGGAATGAACCTACAGGCCATCCTACATGAAGGAAGAACCTACAGGGAAACCTAAATGAAGGGAGAATCTACTGGGAAAGCTCAATGAAGGAAGAACCTACAGGGAAAACTAAATGAAGGAAGAACCTAAGGCCAAAGAAGTGCTTCACTTGCTCTGCCTTCATGCCTACAGGCCCACTGATGCTGTCTTGACAACTTTGGTAAATGCATTTAAATAAACGTTTCAATAATATCTGAAATAATACCCAAATCATGAACACTACGTAAAACCCCGGGTAGCATCAGGGGTGAAATCAGCATATTTGGATGAAAAAAGAGAATTGAGTGGCATGAGTTCAGGCACATGTGATGAGGAATGAAGCATATAAACCTACAGGTCAAAGAAGTGCTTCACTTGATCGGGCTTCATGCCCAAGCCAACTGCCATTGTCTCGAAGACCGAGTAGGTAAGCCTTCCCGTTTTGGAGTAATCCACAAACGCAAACACACTGTACATCTGTCCCCTGCTAATGCTTTCAATCGTGATTCCAGTTGCGCTGGTTGCCCCCCAGCTCTTCTCCAGATGCCCCCTGGCCCTGCGCAGAGAAGCTGCTGCTGAGGTGGATATAGAGTTCCACTCCCCAGGCGAGTTGGTGGAAGACATTGAGGTTGATGTTTCTAGAAGGGACATGGAGGAGGGGATAGATATCTTGTTTGGGGTTTGGGGTTTGGAGCCGGTTCCTGCAGCAGTGGCAGCAGCAGGGCCAGAAGCTGGGGATGACGCTGTCGGCACCAGCTGTTTGTGGTTGTGAGCAGATGCTGGAGAGTTGAAAGGGCGGGAGGCGGCGGTGTCCTTGAAGGCGCTAACGGGCCTAGATGCAGCTGCAGCTGCAGTGGGTGACTCAAAAGCTTCCTTATACTCAGCAGGGCAGGCCGGGGACTTCTTGGGGGACCCGTAATCTGCAACTGAGGTCTTTGGGCGAAGCCCCTCATCAGACATGTCCACCTTCAGCCGCCCACTGAACAGCTCGGGGTTAGAGAGGCCATTGTCGGCAAACGAAAGTTGGCGTGGGGCGCCCCCAGCAGCTCGCAGGAAGATCCTCTTCTTGGTGGCAGCCGGTTTAGTGGGCTGTGAACTGCAGAAACTTGAAGAAACAGAGGCGGGCCTGGCCTCAGCTCCATCACCATAGGTGGATAAGGGACCTGACCAGCTGGCAATCATGCGTTCAGTGTGGGACATCGCCCTGGAGACAGGCCTGCTGGCGGAGGGGGGCTCATGGTCCGCAGCAGCTCCCCCCCTAGGGCTGGGCTTGTGTGCTTGGGACGCGCCAGATAGGGGGCAGGAGGAGCCTGGTCGAGGGTCGTGAGTGGATGGAGGGGTTGAAGGGCCCTTGAATCCCCTTCGCTCACTCAATTTGGAGGGGGGTCTGGATGTGGAGAGCTTGGGGCCTCCTTGGCCTGCGCTGTCTGGGGCTGATTCTTTCCAGTTGGGCATCTGAGATGAGGTAGCGAGAGTTTCAGTGTTTGCTTGTTGCGAGTGCTTGCTTCTTGGAAGAGCTTCCTCTTTCAAAGTGTTTGTTTGATAGAGGCGTGAGCATGATAGAAGCATTTGCGTGATGGAAGTATCTGTTTCCAGGCCTATGGAACCCCTAAGTTAAAGGCTGGGGTGGGAGAAACACAAGGTTGACAAGGAAAAAAGAACTGTTCCATCTTCCAAACACCAGTCAGCTACTGCTTCTGCAGTTATTAACAAAAACATGAATATTTGTTGGTCCTTTTCTGAAATTTAAATGGTATTAACCCCTCCGTTATTATAAATGCGGTTGTTTCTTGAAGCTTTTGAACCAAGTTTGTTCAAAACTTTTTATTTTGGGGGCTACGCTTAGCAGCTTCTAGACAGCTCCCTCCCCCAGTGCTTGGGCCAAACCTGAACCAGCTAGTGCGTCTGAAAGCTGATATGACAAGTATTCCAAAGCAGCTTCAAGCATTGGGTTTGGTCCAGTGGCTGGCTATTGTAGCTGGTAGGAAGCTGCCATGAGTAGCAAAAACGTGAAACAGGTTGATCAACACGTTACGTTCCACATCTCGAAAGTCTGCCTCGTTGGAAATGTAGATTTTGGCTCATGACTGGTACATTAAGGCTGTGAAACAAAGATTTTTAAAACAGTGAACTCTCAAAATGTAGACTTTAAAGTACCCTTGAACAACCCTCGCCAGGTTGGCGATGACGTAGTTCCTGGCTTAAAAATAGCATTAGCAATACTGTAGGGGAGGCACCAGAGCAAAAAAAGTGTTGTATTGAGTATTTATTTGACCCTTCACTATTACCCCCTTATTCATACACACCCCTTTACCTTCAGACATACCCTCTAACCTTGCATATATATGTAATACACACCCTTTGCCTTCAACATAACCCCTCTACTGCATATATATGTATCACACCCCTTTACCTTCAGACATCCCTCTCTACTACCTTGCACTATATATGTATACCATACCACAAACCCTTTACCTTCAATCAGACATACCCTCTACCAACCTTGCATATATAGGTATACACACCCCTTTACCTTCAACCGACCCCGCTACCTTGCCATATATATGTATACACCCCCGGTACCGTCAGACATACCCCTCTACCGTGGCATGATCATGTATACAACTCACCCCTTTACCTTCAGACATACCCCTCTACCTTGGCCTAGATATGTATAAACACCCCTTTACCTTCAGCCATACCTCACCCTTGCATATATAATGTATACACAATCCCGTTACCTTCCGACATACCCCTCTCCTTGCCTATGTATGTTACAACATCCCCTTACGACCGTCAGACATACCCCTCTAACTTGCATATATATGTGACCCACCACCTTACCTTCAACATACCCATCTACCTGCATATATAGTAGACAACACCCCTTTACCTTCAGACTACCCCTCGACCTTGCATATATATTTCTACACACCCCTTTACCTTCAGACATAACCCCTACCCCTCTACCTTGCATATATATGTTACACAACCCCTTTACCTTCAGACATACCCTCTACATTGCATAATATTATACACACCCCTTTACTTCAGACCTCCCCCTCTAACCTTGCATATAGGGTATACACACCCCCTTTACCTTCAGACATACCCCTCTACCTTGCATATCTGTGTAGAAACACACAAACACCCCTTTATTACCTTTCAACATCCCCCCTCTACCTTGCATATATATTTATTCACCCCCCTTTACTTCAACATACCCCTCTAACCTTGCATATATATGTATACACAAACCCCTTTGCCATTCAGACATATAACGCCCTCGAACCCAACCTTGCATAGATATTTAACCTACCCCTTTACCTTCGACCTACCCCCTCTACCTTGCATATATATGTATACACACCCCTTTACCTTCAGACATACCCCTCTACCTTCTAATATAGGTATCACACCCGTTACACCTTCAGACATCACCCCTCTACCTTGCATATTATGTATACACACCCTTTACCTTCATAATACCCCTCTACCTTCATATATATGTATCCACACCCCTTTACCTTCAGACATACCCCTCTACTTGGCCCATATATTGTATACACAACCCCTTTACCTACCTTCAGACATACTTTCTACCTTGCATGTATTATACACAACACCCCTTTACCTTCATACATACCCCTCTACCTTGCATAAATGTATACACACCCCTTTCCCTTCAACATACCCCCCCTAACCTGCATATCATATTTAAACACAACCCTTTAACCGTCCAGACAAACCCCTCTACCTGGCATAATATATGTATCACACCCCCTTTACCTTCAACATAACCCTCTACTTGCATATATATGTAATACACAACACCCCTTTACCACACCCCCTTACCTCAGAACATACCCCTCTACCTGCATATATGTATACACACCCTTACTTCAACATACCCCTGCTACCTTGCATCTATAGTAACACAACCCCTTTACCTTCAGCCAGACCCTCTACCTTGCATATCTGTGTATACACACCCCTTTACCTGCGACATACCCTCTAACCTGCCTATATATGTATTCACAAACGCCCTTTACCTCAACTAACCCTCTAACCTTGCATAACTATGTATAAACCCCCCCTTTACCTATCGACAATAACCACCCCTCTACCCTGCATATATAGTTACACAAACACCCACTTTACTTCCAGACATACCACCCTCTCTGCATATATAGTCTAACACACCCCTTTCCTTCAGACATACCCCTCTACCTTGCATTATAGTGTATACACACCCCTTTACCTTCAGACTACCCCGCTACCTTGCATATATATGTTACACACCCCCCTTTACCTTCAGACATCCCCTCTACCTTGCATATATATGTATACAACACCCCCTTGACCTTCAGAACATACCCCTCTACCACCCTGCATATATATGTATACACACCCCTTTAACCTTCAGACATACCCCTCTACCCTACCGTGCATATATTGTATACACATCACCCCTTTACCTTCAGACTATACCCTCTACCTTGCATCTATATGTTACCAACCCCTTTACCTCAAGACATACCCCTCTACCTTTACATATATATGTATACACCACCACCCCCCCTTTACCCTTCAGACATACCCCGCTCCTTGCATATATATTGTAAGACACCACCCCTTTAACCTTCAACATACCCTCTACCTTGCATATGTTATTTAATACACCCCCTTTACTTCAGACAGACCCCTCCTACTTGCATAGATATGTATACACAAACCACCCCTTTAACCTTCTAGACTACCCCCTCTCCTTGCATATATATGTATACACAAAACCCCTTTTATGCCTTCAGACATACCCTCTACCTTGCATATATTAGGTAGTAACCACCCCCCTTTATACCTTCAGACCTACCCCTCTACCTTGCATATTATATTGTATACACACCCTTACCTTCAGCATACCCCTCGAACCTTGCATATATTATGTATTAACACACCCCTTTACCGTCAGCCATACCCCCTACCTTGCATATATATGTATACACAACCCCCTTTACCTTCAGACATCCCCTCTACCTTGCATATTGTGTATACACAACCCTTTAACCTCAGACATAACCCTCTACCCTTGCATATATATTATTCACCACCACCCCTTTTAGCCTTCAGACATACCCCTCTACCTTGCATATATAATGTATACACACCCCTTTACCTTCAGACATACCCCTCTACCTTGCATATATATGTATACACACCCCTTTACCTTCAGACATACCCCTCTACCTTGCTATATATGTATACACAAAACCAAAACACCCTTACCCTTCAGACATACCCCTCTACTACCTTTGCCCTATCTGTGTATACCACCCTTTAACCTTCAACTACCCCTCTACCTGCATATATATATACACACCCCTTTACCTCAGACATAACCCCTCTAACCTTGCATATATAATTTATACCAAACCCCGTTACCTTCAAGACATCCCCTCTACCTTGCATATATATGTAAGCACACCCCTTTACCTTCAGACATACCCCTCTACCTTGCATATATATGTATACACACCCCTTTACCTTCAGACATACCCCTCTACCTTGCATATATATGTATACACACCCCTTTACCTTCAACATACCCCTCTACCTTGCATATGTATGTATACACACACCCCCTTTACCTTCAGACATACCCCTCTACCTTGCATATATATGTATACACACCCCTTTACCTTCAGACATACCCTCTACCTTGCATTATATGTATACACAACCCCTTTACCTTTAGACATACCCTCTAACCGTGCATATATATGTAGACCCAGACCCCTTTACCTTCAACCTTCAGACAGAAACCCTCACCTTGCAGATATGGGTATACACACCCTTTACCTTCAGACAATATACCCCTCTACCTGCAATATATTTCACACACCCCTTTACCTTCAGACAACCCCCGTACCTTGCAATATAGATTACACAAACCCCTTACTTCAACAGCTACCCTCTCCCTTGCATACTATGTATAACACAACCCCTTTTACCTTCAACATCACCCCTCTACCTTCATTTATATTTACACACCCTTTACCTTCAGACATACCCCTCTACCTTGCATATATATGTATACACACCCCTTTACCTTCAGACATACCCCTCTACCTTGCATATATATGTATACACACCCCTTTACCTTCAGACATACCCCTCTACCTTGCATATATATGTATACACACCCCTTTACCTTCAGACATACCCCTCTACCTTGCATATATGTGTATACACACCCTTTACCTTCAGACATACCCCTCTACCTTGCATATCTAGTATACACAACCCCTTTAACCTTAAGACATACCCCGCTACCAGCTTGCATCTATATCTATACACACCCCTGTTACCTTCAGACGATACCCCTCTACCTGGCATTATATATGTATACACAACCCCTTTTAACCTTCAGACATACCCCTCTACTTGCATCTATATTATATACACAAACCCCCTTTTACCTTCAAGACATAAAACCTCTAACCTTGCCTTTATATGTAGACACCCCCTTTCCCTGCAAACATACCCCTCACCTTGCATATGTGTATACCACACCCCTACCCTTCAGACATACCACCTCTACCTTGCTATATATGTAGACACAAACCCCTTTACCTTCAGACATACCCCTCTATACCTTGCATAATATATACACAACAACCCCCCTTTACCTGCAGACAACCCTCTACTCCTTGATATATATGTATACACAACAACCCCTTTACCTTCAGACTACCCCTCTACCTTGCATATATATGTATAACACACCCCCCTTTACCTCCATACATACCCTCTAACCTTGCATATAGATGTCTACACACCCCCGTTACCTTCAGACATACCCCCTACCTTGCATATATATGGTAACCCACCCCTTTACCTTCAGACATACCCCTCGACCTTGCATATATTGTATACACCCCCCTTTACCTTCAGACATACCCCTCTACCTTGCATATATATGTATACACACCCCTTTACCTTCAGACATACCCCTCTACCTTGCATAAGATGTAACACAAACCCACAACCCCTTTATACCTTCATACATACCCCCTACCTGCATCTATATTGTATACACCCCCCTTTACCTCAGACATAACCCCTCTACCTT